>JAQQZX010000033.1:4083333-4094203 GCA_030068355.1 Notoglanidium maculatum | reverse complement strand
CACACACACACACACACACACACACACACACACACACACACACACACACACACACACACACACACACACAGCTGAGAAGAAACCAAACTTCAAAACAAAATAAGTCTCATAGTGGTGAACAATACCCGTAGAACAATTCTGTTGTCCTGCCAAAACTGCTGCTAATTTGCTCATTTGGTGGTTTGTGTTGTATTTTAATTATTCCTGTGAGAAGTCAGTGGTTGTGTGTGCCGCACAGGGTGACAATGCTAGTGCAGTTACAATGCTGTTTATTAGCAGAAAAATTTCAAACATAAAAAGCATTTGTGGTTTTTCTGTTAGTTTAAGAGCAAGAGCTTTTTTTCTCACTCACCATGATCTTATCTGTTTGAAAAGCGCATAAAGATGTGGAAGTAAGAGAGCTAAACAGACTAAAAGACTAAAATGCTGCTGTCTCTTTAGGTAGAGATGACACAAGGGCCAAGTCCCCCTGGCACCACTATCAGCAGGCAGTCACATGGCATTGTGGGTAATGTAGGCTTGAACTTAATAACTCAGAATTAAATTACCTTAATTAATTCAATCTTGAAAACCACTGCAAATCACGTTAATGCTAATTAACGTTAACAGCATTCAGGGTGGATTGACAGCATTCAGGGTGGATTTCTCCTTTAAGTAGCCTATTAATAATATTTTCTATTATTCTACTTCCTGGTGAAACTGACAATGACAATATATAGGTAGTGCCTTTATTAAATTCTATGCTGTATAATTATTATTTGAAATTCTTTAGGGGTTCTTAACTCGAGGTGAGGGGTTCTTAGTCCCAGAGACCCCTTGCCTGCACAGTGCAGAGTGGAACCCTGGTCTAGAGTATTCATGGAACATAAGACTGAACACAATAATGTTATACATCATATAATTTAACACACAAAGTTCCTTTACAAGAGTGGTATTGAAATATGAAAATAGTTTTCCTTCTTAAAAATTACATACTGTATATGGCACTGTATATGGCACATGTACTGTATATGGCATAGTCCATGTGTGTATACATGGAAATATGAAAAGGACATTAGCAATGTCTAATATTAGCCTGCTTATGGTCAACCACCCTTTTTGAGCCGAACATGCCCAGGCAGAGAACAGAGATTGATTTGAAGGAGGAGAAACCTCATGACATGGCAGCTTAAAACATGTGAAGGTAGATAGGAAGACGAGCAGAGACTTTATCGATCCTATAACGGAAATTACCTTGTTACAACATGCAAAAAAACTGTGGTGTAAGAATGAAGAAAAGTAAATAAACACATAGCAATCAAATGATAATTCTTGGAAAATAATTCATAGGTAGAACAGATACAAAAGCTGCAAATACATGAGACATATTGCTGTTTCTGCAAATTGCAATGTAGTAAAACATTCTGTCAAGTTAATGTGGATAATACTATAATATCTGACATGTGAACAAACAGTACAGTAATCATGGGAAGATATTTAAATGCTGAATCATGTAATAACTGCAGTGTTTATCCGTTTGCATAAGCACATACTGAAGGTGTGGTTCCGATTCATGACGCAACTGTCAGGTCATGTTAAGCCTCTACACTGTAAAAAAAACTGACTGTAGTTTGTACAGTAGTCTACTGGCAACAGGGTTAGTTCTCAGGGTTAGTAGTTAGTTAGTAGGAACCCAATAGTTCTGGGTTAAGGGTTTTGCTCAAGGACCTGACCATGGTACAGATGGGATTTGAACTTTCAGTACTTTAACTCAAAACCTAAACCACCGAGTCACTGCAAACATATGTGCATTGAGTCAATGCAAGCATTCAGTGCAAGTTAATTCAGTGATAGATGGTTTAATCAGCATAAGTTAGAGGTGCAAGCTGTGGTGGCTCAAAGGTTACAACATTATGTTACTGATCAGAAGGTTGTGTATTCTAATCCCAGCAATGCCAGTCTTCTACAGTAGGTTCCTTGTATAAGACCCTTCAGCTCAGTTGTGTCTTGCATGAATTTTAAGTTGTTTGCTGTAGCCTCCTCAGACCCAAATATTAATGTTGTTTGCCTTGTAATAATTTCTCCTCACTGTTTCTGTTTCTTAGCACCTGATTAAAGATTGAACTTGATTTCAAACAGGAAGACGTTTGACAAAAGACAAATAGGAGAATCTTGCAAGAATATTCACACAATATAGTTGGGCGAAAATGTGATGTCTCATATGAGGACAGTGGAGTCTCATGAGGATAAATGTCTCAGCCAAATGAACAAATGTAGTTGGTTATGTTATTTCATAGTATGTAATACATTACAGTACTTCACTACATTTCTGTTAACAATTATTAATTGTAATTTTTTACCACACTTTATTGGTAAAATCTACAGTATTTTTTTTTTTTTTTACAGTACTAGACTCTATGTAACCTCACTGTAAAAGCTAAATAACTGCTTCTATCTATATCTTTTGGTGCACCAAAGGAACCACTGGGGTCAGTGTGTGATAAACTGAACCCAGACAGAGTGAGTGTGTGACAATCTGTGCTTTCAGCTTCAAGGGCTCAGTGCCTAAAGCCTACAAAGCCATGCTGAGTGACAACCTTTGATAGTTCCACTCCTCTTAATAGAAGAAGGGGGTTTGGCAGGGTTGCTACGTTACTCTGTTTGGAGAGGATATTGTACCCAAGCAGTCACTGGGGGGAAGAGGTGACTTTTTCTGTCTCCCTCTCTCTCTCTCTCTCTCTCTCTCTCTCTCTCTCTCTCTCTCTCTCTCTCTCACTCTCTTTCTCTCCATCTATCTATCTGTGAGTGTGTGTGTGTGTGTGTGTGTGTGTGTTTCACAAAACAGTGCTTCATTAAAGTAGAGACCCTTTCACTACTGCATTCTCATGTCTGAACTTTAGAGAAGCATAAATGTAATAATGCATTTTGAAGATTAACCAGTCAAGTAGCATTTAAATTGCCAAAGCACTCTATGCAGCATTGACCTTTGCATGGTTGTTAACATGGGGTTAAAAGTCAAATGAAGCCACAGGAGTTAAGCATGGTGCACATATGCTCTGCTATTTACAGTTATTAAAAACATAAATCATTTATGAGAGTCTGTATTCAGTGTTGCACCCACAGGCAATGACAAGCAAATACAAAACTGGCAAGGAGTAAACAAGAAGCACAAATTCACCACTTACCAAGGGCACATCACTGTAGTACAATATTAGATCCTGCTTAAATATACAAATATACCTGCACACATAAAGCAGCATGCATGTACTCACTGTGATGCCACCAGATGTGGTGCTTTCCAGTAGAAAGTAGCATATCCTCACATGGTTCCCCCTCAGCACCTGTTACTCGCACTAAACTGCCAGAAGGGTCACAAATAGTGCCTCACATTATTTGTGTAAAAACCCTGAGACATGTCCCAGCATGTATAGACATGCAGAACGAAGGCTTGAGAAAGCTTGGGCCTGAGCAGCACACGTGTGGACAGAACACAAGAGTAAAGAATGTGGAAGGAGGAGAAAGATTTGATTGGTTAATTTTTATGCAAACAAAGATTAATGCAACACAGTCAACTCTCAAAGGACGTTCCACCCAGTGCTATTAAATTTGAAACATTGAGTCATAAAATAAAACCAATTCATCATGCATGAACCAAGCTAGCTGTAAATAAAAAAAAGTTATTTATCTTGATGAAGGATTTAGAAGCTAAACAAACTTTGTAGAGGTAGCACATAACTTGAGCACATTTTAATTACTTTCTAAATTTTGCAAGCTTTAAGTCCTTTTTAGCAGTATCTGCCTATGAGAAAGAAAAATGTTTTCAAGTGTACAATGATTTACTAGAAGATTTTATAGAACTGTAGTCATTAATTAATGGCTAATATGATGTGAATTGGTTTGTTGAAAAGGAGAAAAACAACCTGAATAAAACTCAAGGAAGTAAGAAAAAGTGACCTGTTTAGTTATTTATTTCTGCTTTTATTTTCTCCTAGCTCTCAGCAGTCCAATGAAGAATAAAGAATGGCCCAATAAAGAAGATATTTCAGTTTAAGCTGCTTGCCACCAGCATGCCTTTCCAAGACCCTCACAAGAAATAGTTATACTGATACTATATACTATATAGTACTGATACTATACGGATACTTATACTGATAAACTGATCTTGTTATAGTGCCCTGTCAGCACTGCTTTAAAACGGGACAAAAATTGATATTGCAGGCTAATGTCAAATTGCAGGTGAAAGACACATCACTCACAGAGAGTGAAACATTAACACTTATGCATGATAGGAAAGACTGATATAACATTTTGTTTGCATATATTTCCTCAAAATTAAATAAAAAACAGCAAAGACCATAACACATCCTTGAGGCACTCCTTTATTTTCTGGCCGCCAGCTTCAATATAAGCATGGTGATCACTGATGGATGCTGATTGGATTCCATGATCGATGTAAAAGTAAAGGATCCTGTAGACAATTCAAACAACTGTCTTTAATGGTTCACTGAACAGTTCTGTGAAATGTCTTTAAGTCCTGACATCTTCACAGACTGCATTCTTTATTATTTTGACATTAGACCACTCTCAGAAAATAACAGGGAATCAGCCAGCATTCATTTTCACTCTCACTTAGATTTCTAACTTAATTTGTTTATTTGTTAGTTACAAAGAGGATGGTTAAAAAGTCATGGCCATTTCCACATAGAGAAAACTCAGCTCCACAGTTACTGTATGTACTACATAAATGTGGATCAATTGATCAAAGCCTCACTGACTTGCTGAACTGTTCGCATTCGTGAAGTAGAGGTTGCGTCAGCCATAAAAAACTATCAGTCACTCAGCTCCAGAAATGTGCCTGTGTGGTGTGTTTGTAAGAGAGAGGGAGAGAAAAAGAAAGAGAAGAAGAAAGAGAGTGTGAATATCAGTCTAATTCAGAATGAACATCTTGCTCCATTGGTGTGTGTGGAGAATATGAAACCCAGGTTGCCAAGGTAACACAGGTCGACTGCTATGTATTAAGGAACATGAGTTTTCTTTAATGCTGGGATAAGACTACACCAGTTCAGCACGATTTTGACATGATTTTGTCAAGGCTGACAAACGTCCAGCAAACAAGCCTTGTAGTGTGACATAATCAAGGAACAGCGATGTGGAGTCTGGGACACCCAACAAAAGGTCTAGCATGGCAGAATGTTATGTATTTTCTCGCCTAGTTTTTGACAACTCTTGCAACGTGTTCCTTGACGTTACTTCCATAGTCATGATTGCCAATTTCTTGACCCTCTTCCGAGAACATGCAAGGACGTGAATGATGATTGCTCGGGGTTGTTGTGTTGCCAGTCTCCTGAAGAAGACACAGCATGAACTTATGGCACTGTGATTGCCTAATCTGACATGGTGACCAGCATAAAAGGCAAAAATATCTTGTAATCTGATCCTAGCACAAAACTGCTGTTGTTTATGTGAGTCGGTCTGCATGTTTAATTGTGTGACTGCACATACATTTGGATGTGTTCATGCTTATATATGCACATGGCAGTGAGGAGGTGTTGTGTTCAGTTGTCAGTCTGTATTCCTGAGTCTCAGGAGCTTGTGTGACACAGTAAGAAGAGTCCAGTGAGAATAAGGCTCTCTGTAATGGGTACAGCAGGCCCTGTAAAGTCAGAGCACAGGAGGGTTCAGAAGGAAAATATCTCACTGTTAAATACTTGCCTCAGGTTGGCTTTTGAAGAACTTGAGCAAGATCCAACATAGCTCTTCATCATTGATCCTTATTTTCTGGACTCTTTGAAACAGCCCACAGTAGTACATTCATACTTCAACATTTTAAATCAATGTTCTATGCCAATTCTTTTCTTGAACACAAAGCTCTAAACAAGAATCTTGCTGTTAAAATAAAAGAAAGAATTAAAGTCACTAAGTCCAAGGCAGACTTGGCAGGCTGAATTTGAGTGTGCAGACTGGTCAAAGAGAAAAAAATGATCCCTGCGGACGCTCTGGTGCATTCTTTCACAAAACAGAGAATGCTGAAAATGCAATTAGAGTTAATGCTCTTTATCCTGGTCAGAGTCACGGTAAGTTTGTTTCCCACCCCGGAACACTGGGCATGAGGCAGGAATACAACCTGGATGGAGCTTCTGAACATACGGAACATCTGACAGTTTAATGTTATTATATCATGACATAAAAACCCATCATTTTCCAATATGCAAATGCATGTCATGTGGCCCCAAGCAAGGGGCAGGGCATGTGGAGTTGTGGCGTTTCTAATTTGCATATTGGTAGAATCTGGATTTCTTGATAATGGTAATAAATTTGGTAATTTTGTGTGAGCTTTTCTTTTTTCTTTTTCAGCAATTTATTATTTGAGATTGAAATACATTATGGCCACCGAAAGCTTTGGGTGACTTTTCTGTTAACAAAATGCGTAAAAGGAGCCGTGTTATTATCCTGTACCAGCATTTAGAAGTGTACAATAATATTTGAACATACTTGTGCAAATTAAATATTTCAGAAAACAAATTCAATGACAACACATTTCAGAAAGTAGAACCCGCACACGATTTTTTTTATTTGAATATCAGAAATCTAAATTATTTGCAAGTGGTTTGCTTTGTGGAACAACTGGAGCTAAAGTGTTACAATCTTTGCTCTCTATAAAAATGAGAAAAAGCTGGATTCCTTTTGATAAACAAGCCTGATCACAGCAACAGACAAGCCTGGTTCTTCACAGCTAAAACATTTTCCCATGTCTATCAGAGCCAAGAGCTCCATTCATCCCAAAAATAGTCTGGCTTTGCTTATGCACAGTGCTGTAAGAATGCAACCCAAGAAGCAGAAAGGGATAAAAAGAAAAGGAAAACAAAAGTATTGACTTAACCATTCTACCACAATCTCCTGCAACACTGTGGTCACTCCTCCACATGTTACACTCATCAAACGCACTCTGCGATAACAACACTGAATTACACTGCGTCCAGGCTGGTTAGGGGATTTCTGCTTGTGAGAAGTAATAACAGCTATTTTATCTGCTGATTGTATTAAGAGCAACGCAGAGCATGAGGCTTAGAGAACTGCCAGCCTTGCCAGTGGCAACCAAACGGAGTGAAAGGAATGGAAGTCATGGTTAAGTGATCTTATTTGACTGTCCATTTCAGACCCAGTGAACCCAGTGTGGGAGAATTTCTCAAAAATGGACATCTATAGACATAGTCTTAGAAAGACTTCTTGAATCTGTAAGGGTCAACACTGGTTAAAGTGACAGCTCAGCCGAAAAGGAAAGTTACATAATACAATTGCACTTTGAACAATGCTAAACTGTTAGCTACAATAAAGAGCAAAGAAGGAAACTTATAATGCAAACATATCTTCGCTTATGGACTACATTGGGGTTGGGAAAATTGTGTAATCCTTATTTTTGGTGGTGCTATTGTTTTAATGTTTAGACAAAAGGCGGGGTTAGCAGTCCTAACATTTCATTCATATGAAATTCAACAAAAATGTTTTTGTTCTTTCGTATACCAATGAGTTTTCTCTAAAACCAGCTGAAATGTGCTTGCCTTTAAAACTTTCTATTACACCCATGTCCAAATTATTTTTTTTACTTGACAACAGGTATTTCACAACAATATAAATGATTATACAGTTGATCTGTGCTCAGCAAGTGTAAACACATTTTGCTTTTTTTTTTTTTTTTTTTTTTTTTTTTTTAGCATCGTTGGAATCATATGGTGGTATGCATCAGTGAAAGGAAGAAGGAGATCTGTGGTTTGTTTGGTACACACTGCATGTTGCCAGGCAGATCTAAAGTGCTGCTTTCCTGTCTTTAATGCCATAGTGGAAAGCTGGAGTGGCACGACTGTGTGTGACTTCATCTTTTACTGCCCCAATAAATGTTCTAATATTCAACATTTTTTTTTCTTCACAGCCTTGTTGTGCGAGCCTAGCCCCCCATCCAGGATGTTCTCTTCTTTGGATCCACTGTGACCCTGACCAGGATAAAGATTACTGAAGATGACTGACTGAATGACACACTTCGTACAGCCTTCATATTTGACACTGCACTGAACTTCATAAGATATCACCACCTCCTTTGAGAAAAACCACTAATCTTGTACTAATCACTAATCTTGAAGAATGTAAGGATGCCGGTCAGGGTTTCCATGACTTGATGTTCATTGCATGATGAAATTCATGTTAAAGAGGCATTCCAGCATAAGATTATCATGGTGTTGTTGTTGTTTGTGGTGGTGGTGGAGATGTTGGTGTTGTTAGCATTGTTGTTGGTAATATTGTTAGTGCTTTTGTTATTCATATTGTTAGTAGTGTTGGTGTTATTGGTGGTGCTGTTGTTGGTCGTGTTGTTGAAGTTGTTGTTGGTGGTGGTGGTGGTGGTGGTCTGGTAGTGGTGGAGTTGGTGGTGTTGTTGTTGTGTCTGGCAGGAGTGTCAAGCCTTATCCACAAAGGGCAGGTTTTCATTCCAATCAAGCAGGAGCCATACCTGATTCCACCTGTTTAATCGGTTACTCTTGACTTTCAGTAGACTGGTATCTGGAGTGAAATGAGCAAAGGAGTGACGACCCAGCTGATGACCCTTTAACAACTACCTATACACTATACATAAGAAAAGTAACTATTTACTACAATTGTACATAAAATTATTGCATAGATGACAAAAATCCAGTCATGGAATGGATGTGAAGCACTTAGTGTCTTCTTAGCAGCTAGTGTCTTCAGGGAGCGTAATCTTCTCTTTTCGTTTGCAATGAATCTCTTCTTAATTAAAACTACAGACTCTACTCACCTGCTGCAGGAGCAGCCAACTAATTACAGCTTCTAATAGCTCAGCACAAGCAATAAAGCCTCAAGGACTGCATGAATCAAATCCCTAGGCATGAGGAAGCTTTGTGAAATCAGAGAATAAGCAAGCAGTCATTATAAGACTGTACTGTAGTTGTGGTCATACCATTCTTTCTGCTGTCTTTAGAGTGTGATTAATAAATGAAAGCTGATAGGAAAGATTAGTTTTTATATCATTTTAAAGGAAAACTCCAGCAAAATAATGTGTGTTATTTCTTATGCTATGTAGAATTCCATAGTGCAGTATTGTCTCTCAAAGCCTCTACATCTGAATTTTGTAATGTCACATTTTACATAAATCAGTGTTCGGCACTACACTATAGCAAGCACATATGCAAAATTCATAATATAGTAATAGGCACCACAGTGGCAGTTGCTGGTAGGAGGTGCATAGTGTTGTTACGTCACAGCTTACACCTGATTGCATAGTGTTACAGGTTAACCCCCACCTCCCAAAAATATGCTTGTAGATGGATAAGCTATGTTGTCCCTAAGTGGGAATGAGTGTGTGCGTGGTGCATTGCAAGAGACTGGAGTCCCATCCAGGGTGTATTCACAATTCATGCCTAGTGTCCCTGGGATAGGCTCTGTGACTCTCACAAAACATCCAGAAATGGGAAATCATTCAAGTAATTTTATAGCACAATAAGGTAAACCTAAGTTAATACTGATTTTTAAAAAAACTAAATAACCAACTACATGACATTAATCATTCAAATAAATAGGCCTTTAAAGTAAAACAGAACAGCAAAAAGAACAGAATATATTAAGCAAAACTGCACAGGTGTGACCAGGACTGATGCAAATGCAGCTTTTCTTGCATTACACTGCAAGATTCCATGACTGCTGGACTGCAAACCATTGAACATGGATTATAATTCAATATTATGAGGACATATGCCATAAGTTTCATGTTATTAAACATACAACACTACTGGGAGGAATCAAAGCTAGAAACAAACCACCCATACTGGATTAACATGATGTGTGAGGAGATTCTATTGCTTTTGTTCAGACATAATCAGAATATTCATCTATGATTTGTGAGCGCATGCTCCTTCCATCCTTTCTCATAGAGTATAGGCGTGTGGGCTAATGGCAAACAATGCCTCCTCCCCTTTTCTCTAAATAGCCAATCGGGATGCTCCAATCACAGTCACTATGGTCTTGGATTGGCTACAGATGACATCATTACTACTACAAGCCAAATGCATCATCAATTAATGCAGGACTGCTGCACAATGAGCCAGTGAGCTTGTTCAGAGGGATCCCTTGACAACACTGCCTGACTCTGTCCTTCCTTTCCAATGGCTTTTTTTTCTCTCACGGCTACTGGCACACACATATGCACACGTGCATTTGCAGACGCAGACACACACACACACACAAAATTACTATTACGACTACTGCTACTACTACTACTACTACTACAATATGCATGTGTTTCATACACAGCTTAGCTGCCCCTGCTGCTGGGGCTGAAATACTAATAGGTGTAGTTGTGAAGACAAAATACAGAGTGAAAATTCTCTCATAGAAAATGGGAGATGATATCACAAATATCATAACAGAACTGAACTCACAACAGAACAAACCCATACAAGGAATTAGATAAAAACCAGGGAATAAAGAATATAACTGGCCTCGTAAAGCTTAAAAGTAACAGGACCTGTGAGTTCAAAGCATAAATTCAAAGCACAATCAGAGATCCATCCAATAAAGCTTGTCCTGTTTTTTTATGGATTATAAAGCAAAAACATGAACTTATTTCCTATCAAATGACAATGTACTGAGGACTTATATCAGCTGTCAGATGTAGATGTAGACGAGGCAGGTTGTGAAGGTCTGAGCTCTGCTCACTGAACACGAGAGAGAGAGAGAGGGAGAGAGAGAGGGAGAGGGGGGAGAGAGACAGACAGAGAGAGAGAGAGGGAGAGAGAGAGAGAGAGAGAGGGAGAGAAAGAGAGAGAGAGAGAGGGAGAGAGAGAGGGAGAGGGGGGAGAGAGACAGACAGAGAGAGAGAGAGCGAGAG
>JAQQZX010000033.1:4047592-4074167 GCA_030068355.1 Notoglanidium maculatum | reverse complement strand
ATAACCCCGGACCTTATGTTGAATATAATACTGCAAACTCATATAACCCTGCACATTATAACCCCGGACCTTATGTTAAATATAATACTGCATGTGGGCTATGAAGCCAGGGATAGAGCCTGAATATTAATTGTCCAGTGCACAGAAACAACAGGACTGACTAAATCCCATCCTATCAGAAAATGTGTGTGATGATGATATATAAATAAACTGGAAAATAATAAAAACTTGACCAGTGAATGCAGGTGGCAGATTTATCCAAACTCTATTAGATTTGCCTAATATGGAATAATTATAATGTTAGCAAATATAACAGTATACTATAACATACTAGGTAGTCTATTTAAAATAATAAATTAAAAAAAAGGTTTTATTCCATGGGGTGACATGGCGGTGCAGCGGTTAGCACTGTCGCCTCATAGCAATACGGTTCTGTGTTCGAACCCATCGGCTGACTGGGGCCTTTCTGTCTCCCGGCTCTCTGTGTGGGTTTCCACTGACACTGCTGGTTTCCTCCCACAGTCCAAAAACGTGCAGATTAGGTCAGATGGCTATTCTGAATCCCCCTTTGGTGTGAATGTGAGTATGAATGGTTGTTTGTCTCTGTTCTAGCCCTGTGATAGATTGGCAACCAGCCCAGGGTGTATTTTGTCTCATGCCTGAAGTCAGTTTGGATTGGCTCCAGCTTCTCCACAGTCCTGATGGATGGATGTCTCTTTGCCAATTTTGCTTTTTTTTTTTGGGCTGTGAGACAGGAGCCCACCCTGAATAGCACATCAGTCCATCACAGAGCATCATGCACACACACAGTCACACACTGATGACATGATGAGGAGAACACACACAAACTCCACGCAGAATACAGACATGAGCTCATGAACGAACGAACCAGGGGGCCTGGATCTGTGAGGCAGCAACGCGAAACACTGCGCAATCATTTCTCACTTTTTAAAAGACATCATGCTTGTAGATGATCTTCCACTAGAATAAGACGATTTTATTCAAGTTACATTAAAAACATCATAGCAACTTCTATACGAATATGTGTCCAATATATCAAGAATATTTGGAAATTGTGGCTTCAGCATAACTGTCAGATAACCTATAAATAATTAGCTATAAATGGTAAATATAATAAGTAAACTCTTCTTTAAGATTTTTTCAAAATTAATCATGCCATACATTCCAATATATCTGAAGCCATTTATTGGTTTATTTATTTATTGGTTTATTGGTGCAGCAACAAAAAATCCCTGAGTTACAAAGTAGAGTGTAGTGCAGGATCAATGTGACTATATGTATTTATATGTAATTCTGTAAGTCCAAAGTTCTCTGTGCAAAAGTAAATACATAATCAGAGTACTGCAGAATGCAGATAGAGTGGCTGTCGAGTGCAGGGAGTTTGATAAATGTTCTTTTTGGTCTTTTATGGTAAAATATCATTGGCACTAACGGCAGAGCCCGATCAGCTGGAGTATCATCAAGAAAAGAGTTACAATGTCTAGGTAGAGGTTCAGTGCAGCAAAAATATATTCCTCTGCACTGATGGCGTGTTTGTGTTTCCCGCCCAGCATTAGCTGTGTATCCATCACCAGGTACTAGCGGAGAGAAAAAGAGATGTGAGAGATTTGTGTTAGTAATTACAACACTTCCTACACGCATGTATCACTCAGTGTAATATTGTATGACTAGTAATACCCTGTATACACAGTCAAAACAAGCTCTGTAACAGGAAAGATGGACAATTACTTACGATAGAGAAGAGCAATGTTCCAATTGATGCATAAGCAATGTGAAGAAACTGTTGAAAGTAAAGTAAAATAAAGATGAAATAAAATAAGAGGAAGTGATCGTTCATCTTGTCAGTCATGTTGTTTACCTGCGATCTCATGATGGCACAGAGTAAGCCGAACGAGAACAGAGTCCAGCAGAGTACCCAAAGGGTTCCACTGACCTTTGTGAAGTCCCACTATAAGCAAAAGGTTTTGGACAAGATGGAACAATTATTTACATTTACCTTTGATGGAAAGTGCAAAATGTAATAAAAATGTCATGTAGTCATGAGCTCTGTATACAAGTGTGCACATACATATTTGTCCTCATTACATTACACCATTACAACGCTGCAACAATGTTTTAGAGGTGATTATCAGAGATTCTGGTTTTCGAACATGTGCTGTATTCACTGTCCCTTACAGAATGACAAAGTTTATTCGGTGACTAGTGATGCCACATTTACCAACTCATGCTGAATTGCACTGTAATACATAATGTGGTTCAAATGATTTGGGAAGAGAAATTGTAAGAGGATTGCTTTTAGCCTTCAGTAGTTCTCACAATTAGAAATATTGTGTAATGACATCATTATCTATAGCTTAACCTTATGAGACCCCACTGTCCTCATACGAAGACATCACATTTTCTCCCAACTACATTGTGTGTATATTTTTGTGAGACCCTCACATGAGGACCATTGGGTATTACTCTTTGGCTAAACTTCTTCCTGTTTGAAGACATTGATCAAGTTCAATAGTTATCAGGTGCTAAGAAATTAGAAGGCACACAACATGAGAGTTTGGGTCTCAGGAGCTTATGGGCAATAATAAAACTGTTCTAGCTATTTTTCATTTCCTTCTCACAATATACCGTGTATGTCAATTTTTTTTTTTTGTTTCTCTTTGTTTTGGTTTTTTATCCTGAAGTGTCTAACCTAATAAAAAAGCAGTTAATGTCTCAACTTTCTATGCACACTAATCACATAGCATACTACAGCAGTGATAAAATGGTAATCTGTAATTCAGTAATAGCAAAAACTAGAAAATTAGAAGTACCTGTCCATGGCATTGCATTTTTTTGAGGTATAGACAAAGTAAATCTATTTATCTTTTCCAGGATCAATCCAACTCCCCATACATTAGACCAGATTGAGCAAGGCCTAATAAACGTTAGACATGTTGTTTGTTTTTCTTATAATAAACATGGACAGAAAGGTCATGTGTGCAGCAGGTTTGTGAAAAATAAAAGGTGAAATTACGCATAATAAAGAAAGCAGCTGAAAATGGCTTATAGCTGCAAAAGCAGCAGGGGGTGAGCATGTAATAATGATGTTCATAAACTTAAAATCTGTGAAAGTGAGTAAGAAGAATTATATTATTTTGTTTGGACTTTTTATAGTGCCATGTCACTGACCTTAGTCTGCATTGCAAATACAGTCAGACTAAAAGCCACCAAGGCAGTGGCTCCTACTGCCCACAGAACAGCCTCTGCATTAAAGTACCTAACACACGCACACACACACACACACACACACACACACAGACACACACACACACACTCTCGTCAGTTCTGTCCGTCTTTATACTGTGTTTCTCCTTATAAAGAGTCTGCATAGTATAAATGCCCTACAGTTGGCGACAAAAACTCTGTTTTATCATTTATCAAGAACAGTTGTTATACATGCAAAGATAATCCACATTAAACACACACACAATACGAATCTAATTTAATGTTATATATGTTAATATTGGTCATTACGCCTGATTTAGTCCTGTTAAATTCACAAATCTGGAATGGTCAGAAGGTGTTGATTAATTTTCTATGAAAGAAGCCCTGACAGTAGTGCCAGCTGTAACTCAAATCATAGTTTTATATTAAATTAACATGCTCATCCAGTACATTATCATTATATAGTAACTGACACAGGGACTTATAATCGCAGATGTGATGCATCATCTAAGGCACATTGTTACACTTTGTTTTTTAAGTAATAAATGTGTATTTGATGATATGGTGAAAATTTCTGTTACGAGACTTTTATTTCACTTTTATGAAGGAGTCTCAGGTGTCCGTGCTTTGTAACAGTCAGTATTTTCCGCCACAGGACAGTCTTGAGGATGGAGAGCTTTGTGGGATTTTTTGCTATCATGACAAGCTATCATTATACAAGTAACAGAAAGTAACAGCAATTATACACATAATAACAATGATACACAAGAAATAGCAAGTAGCAAATACAAGTTTTAGGTGTATATGTATTAATACATACATTTTATAATCAAATATAAAATACTACTAATGTATATGTTATAAAACTGATATTAGCTACTTGTTGTTAAGAGTTTTGACATGGGCTTGATAGAGTCACCCTTCTTCTGCGGGTTGCCGCATGCACGTACGTGCCTTCTCATCACTTCCTTTGTTTAAAAGATCGACAGTTTTTCACCTTCTGTGTTCTATGCAATACAAGCAAACAGTGTGCTAATGTTAATGTTTGTTTAGTTTATTACGATTATTATATTATTTCAATGCTTTAATGAATGAGAATGTAACTTTAACATCATGGCCCTGCTTTGAGCAATTATTGCAGCTCAAAAGTGTATGAATAAAATATCGCTTAGCTATCCGTACAGTAAATATGAGTATAAACAATAAAGTGAAACTCTATTAAATAACTGAAGTGTTACTGGGTTGTTCTGTAACAGGGGTAATTCATTACTAA
This sequence comes from Notoglanidium maculatum, assembly GCA_030068355.1. Lineage (NCBI taxonomy): Eukaryota > Metazoa > Chordata > Actinopteri > Siluriformes > Auchenoglanididae > Notoglanidium > Notoglanidium maculatum. The sequence goes on along the minus strand of JAQQZX010000033.1, from coordinate 4,069,669 downwards.
TTACTATAACACTAGTGTTTTGATATTTAAAACTATTCACAACACTTTTGGATATTGGATTGTATTATTTTATATAGTCATTTGATAATATTTTACTTGTTGCTACATTGTAGCTTTGTATCTTTTTACATTATTGTTGTCTATTTCTCTCTTTAAACCTTGACTAGCTAAAATGAAACAACACACCCATCCTGTGCTCCTCTGAGGAGACCTAATAATAATAATAATAAGAAGAAGAAGAAGAAGAAGAAGAAGAAGGTTTTTACAAACAAGGAAATAAGAACAGTTCTCAACAGTGAACTCAGGACAGGACTTTCAGACCTGAGGGTGTGGCCAAAAAGGAGATTTTCTATTTAAACCATAAGTATCTTACTTACACAGTCATTGATCCAAGCAGCATACCCTCTGCAACAGTCTGTTTGGGAATAGATCAGTTAAGACCACATTACCCTGTGTGTAACCAGTGGTTTATCCAACATGGGGCAGACTGATATCTACTTACAAACAGCCCGAGAAAGAAGAAGTTCAAAGGAACCTTTCGTCTAACATCACCACAGCAGGAAAGCACGATGATAAGAACTAGTGTTGTCCCACTATTGGAAACACACACACACACACACACACACACACACACACACACACACACACACACACACACACCTGTGTTGACCTTTCCTGGAGCTATGAAAGAGAGTCCTGATTGACCAGCGATGGGACAATTATGCATTTCTGGTTTCATATACTGAATATGGGATGGCTAAGATACAACTTAAAACCCAAACCAGGATGGATGGAGCTACATCAAGTGTAATTTAGCCTCCTTAGTAATGGTCCCGTTTACTGACTTATTTAGAGCTCTCTGAATTAATCTGATTATCACACAGCCTGGTGTCAGTATGATTCCTTATCTACAAACCCACAAACAATTAAGCAATATAGAAAACTTACATCATGGTGTAAGGAAACCAACTGGTGCGGCTAACCCAGATTTTCAGAGTCTTCCTGTCAAAAGGGGACAAACGTGACCTTAAGCATTACTGGAGAAACATATTCAAATTCCTAGACCTGAGTATCAGAGTTGCTGATATTAAAAGCCTGGTATGAGAATTTTACATTTGGTATCGTAAAATAATTTATTGGTGAGTGCTGAACTGCGTGATCAGTTTGTTACTCACCAGTAGAGGAATGCACAGATTATCCCAACTGTTATCAGCAATTGAACCATAAGGGTGAGGTACACTTTTCTGATGAAACCTGAAGATAAAGGTATAAACTACAGTCTGGCACTAGATAGAACAGTCTGGATGGAAAACAGATTTGCAGGGTGACCATGCGTTACGGGATTTATTTCTTATATAAATATAAAAAAGCAGTAGATTTCAAAAGTTGCTGAACACATAAAATGTTTATATTTTCACTTCTTAGACCATAAACACTCTAATGTCTATAGTTTTATAGGCCCAAACATCTGCACCTACTACTGAAACTCTTTTTATTTAATATGTTTTTATAGATATTTTATTTCCACTAATATGAGTCTAAAGACGTTACTTGACCTATTTATAACTGGAACTGTCATTAATCTAATGACTTGTGAACTGCTTTAGTGAAACAGTGAAACTGTTCTAAATGAATATATTCGGTTTATTAAGACGCAGATCAACACACCTCGTCTGACAGAAGCTTCAGAGAAGCAGTTAACATCCTCAAAGCACTGCGTGTAATCTGGGGGCATGCCATCTGCTGTTCCTGCATTATTACAACTTTGAGAGACTGTAGAAATTCCAGCCTCCCCGACATTCCTGGCTTCATAGGTGTAGGGTTGGGGGTATGTGGAGTTGTAAGGAGGGGGAAGCTGATCACTTTTAACCACTGCTGGCCTCTCCATGGAAGTCTGGGTAACCAAGGAGCTCTCGATAATGCAAACCTGATAACAGTTTATTTAACTAAATAAAGGAGAACGGAAAACAGAGCATGAGTGATTTGTTAATAGTCATACATTATTCACGTTACAATCTTCCTTGTTTTGTTGACAGTGACTATTACAGATATACACACACACACACACACACACACACACACACACACACACACACACTGAACAAATTCACCAGTTTCACTCGCTTGAGTTTTAATTCATTCAGAACTTTGATTTCTATTCAGCATAAAAAGTAGGGATCATATTTCATGAAACTGATTTAAAGAAGGACAATACACTAAACAGAATCATATTAAGTATGTTAATCATACAATTATTCTGATAATTAGACAAATACAATCTGCTTGTTTCACAAAGGCATAATTTAAGAATTTGTTTCATGGTTTTATTTTGATTTCTTTTAGGCAAATTAATGATCATAGTCTTAAATATGTTTAGTAATTATGTAGAGGTTTAGCTTGATTCATATCAACCTTACCTTTCACTCTTGGCGTCAGCGCAGCTCTGTTCCATGAGCACCACATGCAGGGCAAAGTCTACCTTCAATAGTTTTGTTTCCAGGGATACTCAGACTAGCCTCTGGGAGCCAATCGATATTTAAGGTCCTTTCCGCATTAAATTAACACCTGCAATATACAAACAAATACAGTGGTGCTTGAAAGTTTGTGAACCCTTTAGAATTTTCTGTATTTCTGCATAAACATGGCCTAAAACATCATCAGATTTTCATATGTCTTAAATGTAAATAAAGAGAACTCAATTAAACAAGTGAGACAAAATGTTATACTTTTTATTTATGTTATTTATTTATTGAGGAAAATTATCCAATATTACATACCTCTGAGTGGCAAAGTATGTGAACCTTTACTTTCAGACACTCTTGTGCAGCAATAACTGCAACTAAATATTTAAAGTAACTGTTGATCAGTCCTGCACATCAGCTTCAACTCTGGGATGTTGATGGGTTTCCTCACATGAACTGCTTGCACAACATTTCTAAAGGATTAAGGTCAGGACTTTGGTTTGGCCATTCCAAAACATTAATTTTATTTTTCTTTAACCATTTTTTAGTAGAATGACTTGTGTGCTTAGGGATGTTGCCTTGTTGCTCACGAGATTCAGAGATTCATGGACACTGTCCTGACATTTGCCTTTAGAATTGGCTGGTATACTCAGAATTCATTGTTCCATCAATGATGGACAGCTGTCCTGGCCCAGATGCAGCAAAACAGACCTATCCATGACACTACCACCTTCGTGTTTCACAACTGGGATAAAATTCTTATGTTGAAATTCTCTTTTGGCCTTCTGGCTTGTCTGCATGATTTTAAGCAAACTGTAAATGGGCAGTAGTGTTCTTTTTAGAGAACTGTGGCTTTCTCCTTGCAAGCCTGCCATGGACACCATTGATGTTGGACTCTTGAACATTAACGTTAGCCAATGTGAGAGAGGCCCTTAGGTGCTTAGATGTTACCCTGGGTTTCTTTTAGACTTCATGGATGATAATAATAACACACCTTGCTCTTGGAGTGATATTTTTTGGTCGACCACTCCTGGAGAAATGGTCACAAACTTTCAAGAACCACTGTACAGTGGTGAAGCAACATCTGCATTACATAAACATATACTGTACAGTACAGTGATGACTTAACATTTACAGTGAAGTACTTTCACATTCAATGTTATAATCAACACCACTGCATTAACTTTCTGTATGAAAAAGAAGTATTATACTGGTACATTTACTCCCACAGGATACACATAACGGACCCGTGTGTTCAAAGGTGCAGTGGTCCTCAGCAGTGCTCATTAAAGCCAATTATGAAGTTTAAACATGTTTAAAAGTACAACGACATTTAGGTCATCTAAGTAAAAGTACAATAGAGGCACACCAAATGCTCTCACCATGGTCTATGTACCCTGAAAAAATGCAGTACCATTTTTCTGGGTGCACATACAATATGCAGTAATCTTATTACTGCTGACAGTTTTAACGCTAAACAGATTGCTGAATTAACCTACAGTGTTGAATTAACACCTACAGTGCTGAGTTTTGCTATGATTTCTTTATCCATTGTCCACAACTTTTATTATTTTTTATCTCTGTTGACTGGTCATGATATTACAGCTAAAAGCTAATATTTATCAATAGCTCAGCAATAAAACAATTACAGTTGAGCAATGCATTACAATGTTCTACTGTCATTGTGCATTTCCATCATAGAGTAATAATTTTTATTATACCCATAACACAATTTTACATGCGTCATTTCATTCTGTGTAACATCTGACACAACTGTTCCTGATATGATACATGAATCTATAGCCTAGGCCAGAAATAAATCAACCCAGCCTCACTTCTTCATATTATTCTGTATATTTTTCTTATGATTGTTAGTAGTTCTGTCTCACTTGATTACACAATAATCCAAAATTATCCATTTTAAAAGATTTGCTAAAAGGAAATAATCTGAATGACAAAAGTGAGACTTTATTTTGATGTCATTTAATCTGTGAAAGACTGTTAACCCATTTATACCAGCCACCCCTGCTTATAATCAAGTATGTACATGAAACAGGAAAAGTCTCTAAAGTCGGGTCAATATGATTTCTTTCACATGCCCGACTTATTTCTCCAGAATCTTACAGTGGTTTAATGTAATGCAAACATTAACTGAAGCTCTTGACTTGATTTTTGCATTGTGTGTCTGACACATGAATGGCTGATTAGAGCACTGCATGAATGTGCAGGTCTACGGGTGTTCCTATTAAAGTGGATGGCGAGTGGATAGATATGTGACCATGGTAAACTGATTAAAAGTGGTTTGTGGTATTGGCTACATTGGGGATTGATTAATTATAAAGGCAAAATTTTAATGGTATATTATTGCATTAAAAATGTACGACTATAACAACACATGCAACACTAAGCTGACAACAGTGTTTGATTATGACTTTCGGATTCCCCCCACCCCCCAATATTCTCCCTTATTTAGTCATGGCCAGTTCCCGCCCACCAGACAGCTCTCCCGTATCAGAAGACAGCTACCATCCAGGCAAAGGCTATCACGTGCTTCCTCTTTGAAGCCACCGACTGCATCTTTTCAAACTAATGTTCATGCAACGTCATGGATGGCATAACACACTCAGAGGAAAGCAGTATCTGCCCACTCCCATATGCATGAGGTCACAGATACCCATGATTGCTAGTGTCACTGTAATTGACAGAGGAGAGAGAGTACGCCACAGCTCTTGAGCTCCTGGCTGTGGCATCATGGGGATTCGAATTAGAGATCTCAAGATGATAGGGTGACTTTTTCACATTTTTCCCTCATATATTAATATTTTGCCTATGGCTTTTCTTTATTTTGAACGATTTGCCTTTAAAAAATTAAATTCAATATTATGGCATTCATTTTGAAAAATCAGAACCATAAATCTCAAAAATACAGCTCTTATGCAAATTAGGCCAAAGGTAAAGCAACCAGGATTCCCTGGCAATAGTAAATATTTAAAGAACGTTTACAGGTACTTATACATTTATGGAATGTGCCAGATGCCCTGATGGTAGAACCAGTCGAGCAGTGCTGGAGGATCTGTGGGAGTGTGGTGCAGTGTGGGGTGTGATGAGTGCTTTGAAGTAGGAGGGTTCTGGTCCATTTTTGGCATTGTAGGCAAGTATCAGTGTTTTGAATCTGATGCAGGTAGCTAGAGGAATCCAGTGGAGGAAGGATAGCAATGGGGTGGTGAGGGAGAACTTGGGAAGGTTGAAAACGAGTCATGCAGCTGCATTCTGGATCAGTTGCAGAACACAAATGGTGCTCAGAGGCAGACCTGCCAAGAGTGATTTACAGTAGTCTAGTTTCAACATGACAAGGGACTGAACAAGTACCTTATTGGCCTGTGTGGAAAGAGATGGACCGATTCTTCTGATGTTGAAAAGGAGAAATCGACATGAACAAGAAAGATTAGCAATATAAGAGAAAAGGACAGATGATTCTCCATGGTTACTCCAAGGTTACTTGCACTGACTGAAGGAAAGATCAGAGAGTTGTCTAGGGAGATCATGAGATCCTGATGTGGGGATGAATCAGCTGGGATGATTAGCAGTTCAGTTTTGCTGGGGTTATGTTTCAGTAGATGAGCTACCATCCATTATGAGATGTCTGCCAGACATGCAGAGATCCAGGTGGAAACATGAGTATCTAAGGGAGGAAAGGAAAGGATAAGTTGAGTGTCATCTGTATAGCAGTGGTATGAGAACCCATGTGAGTATATGACCTCACAGAGAGATCTCGTATAGAGGGAGAACAGAAAAGGATCAAGTACCGAGCCCTGAGGGATGCTAGTGAGTGGAGAGTCTGCGTGAAGCCGATATGGATCCCTTCCATGTCACCTGAGCCATGAATTCCAAGACTCGTAAGGATGGACAAGAGTGTCTTGTGATTGACTGCGTCAAACGCTGCTGAAAGGTTGAGGAGGGTGAGGACAGATTACAGTTTGGCCGATCTAGTAGCACATAACTTCTCAGTGATGGCCAAGAGGGCAGTCTCTGTGGATTGTGCTGCGTTGAAGCCAAACTGATTAGGATCCTTGGTGGTTGTTCTGTGAGATATAGAAAGATTTTTGAATGTAGACAGTGTGTTCAAGGATTTTAGAAAGAAAAGAAAGAAGTGATACTGGTCGGTACTTGCTGATGTCTGAGGGATCCAAAGTGGGTTTCTTCGGGATGGGAAAAACCCTGGCTCTTTTGATTGATATTGGATGTTGTGCAGAGATTTCCAGCTTTTCCTTGTAGAAGGCAATCTTAGCAGAAGTCACATTGGATGAGAATTTGGACAGGAGAGCATGGTAATAAGACAGATCTGTTATAATTGTATATACAGAGTCAGCCAAAAAATGTATACACACTTCAGGGAAAGAACAATTTGGATAAATATTTTAATGCTAAATTTATTCAGACACACGAGATTAATACAAGTTACCTTTGGCCTATACAATTGCAAGAGGTGCTCAAAGTGGTGGCCGTTAGCTTCCAGACATTTATGTGTTGAAGTGCTCCTGAAGTGTGTATACATTTTTTTGGCTGACTCTGTATATATAATATAAAATTAAACAATGAAAGACCACAGTCAACCTGCAGGTTTGAACCCAGAACCTTTTTGCTATGCAGCAACAGCGCTAACCACTGTACCTCAGTACCATCCTTATGACTTATACTATGAACTGTAAATATTGGAGAAAGCATCTCGCTGGCATTCGCTCAAGTTTTGAAACAAATCATTGTTCTGTTAGTTGCAAAGAAAGTAATCTAACTAATAATCAGATAAAAATATCCGATTTTTCCAACCTTGTAATTTCACTTCGAGAAATGTCCAGTAGAGGGCAACAAGCATGAGAGAACTGAACCAGAAGCAGCAGTAATGAAAATTACTGTAAATTACTGTAAAGTGCTGCACTAATCAGTAGCCCCAAATAGTGCACATATTTAACTACAGCTGTGCGCACTATACTACTCTTTCTTACCACAGGACGCAGATTCATGAATAATATTCATTGGTCATAGAGTAAGATACGGGTTCTAATGTTTAATGAATATTAATTACTTCACACAATGTATTATGAATTAATTATTACTTTAAAAATGCAATCCCTTTAGAATTAAGAGAACAGGCGTACGTTTTCATTTATTCATTATTATTATTATAATTATTATAATAATAATAATAATTATTATTATTATTGTTATATTCATTAGCTAACTGGAAATGCAGTTATATGTAAAGAGACTCAAGGGTTTGTGTAAAGAGCAAAATGCATTCAGTGTAAACAGTTGGGGGGGAACCTTTGCACTGAGTGACTGTGTATTTGTTCTGCTTTATTTGTTTTCTATTTTATTGATATTTGCATGACATTTCTTGGTCATTTCCATGCTTTTGCAATACTGTAACTGCTGTAACGGTCACTGAAGAGAGAGAGAGAGAGAGAGAGAGAGAGAGAGAGAGACTGATTGGCTTTTGGCAAAGTGCTTAATATTCAATGACCCCTAACCTAAAACAGCAGAGCTTCAGCCGTCTCAGAGGAGGGAGGCCGCATCCACTGACTGACAGGATTTGCTGGCTTGCAGTAATTGTACTTTTTGAAACTTTTCCTTCTCCGCCGTGTCTACAGGACGGCATGGAGGCGCTTCTTCTAGCGTATGCAAACGCGGCCTCTGACGTATGCAATCACGTGGCTTTTGGCGTCGCACCCCCTGCGCTCGCGCATTTTTTTCGGCTGTTGTCTATAGGGTTCGGTTAGAATCTTTACATTTTCCACAGCCCCGTTTCTACACATCACTCGGAGAAGTAACGCACTTTTGGACCTATGCTGTCGCCTCGCGGCTTGCCCTGCGCCGTGGACAGGTAAGAAAGCGGCTGGAATAAATATTCATCAGAGACTCGAATGAGCGAGCTTAACCTAAAAAGTTATAACTGTTATGTATGCGTTTGCTAACTAGTTAGCTGAGCGGACGGCCAGCGCCGTGGCCTAAACCCTAACTCCCGGTCGATATAATGTCTTCACTTAGCCATTGAACTTTCTTTGCCTTATCCATATTGTAGAAACTAGGTGACGGAAAAAACAAGCTCAGGCTCCTGTCCCGATAACGCTGATTTAAATAAACGGGTCCACGCCGAGATTCAAACATTAGCTCAGCCCAGCGGTTTGGTTTAAAGGGGGCGAATGTGCGCGTGAGCGACGTTTCTTCACTCCGAAGTAAACAGCAGAATATGGCTCCCAGTGCCGACATGGCGCTCGCGCTCACCCCGGGGCTCGGCTCGGTGTCGCTCCGCCGGATCCGCCGCTTTAATCGGCGGTGTCCGTGCTGTTTATCCCCGCGCAGGGAGCGAATAAACATCGCAGGAGCTTCAGCACGGCTTTCTCTCCGGCGCCTCTGATTTGGCTGTGATGTAGGCAGGTGACGCCTCTTCCCTCTCCTGCCCTCCAGCACACACTGCAGCACTGCGTTCAGCACTCACACTTTTTACCCCACGAAATGAACCGCAAACTTCCTCCAGGCTCGGCTCATTCCTCCACGAGCGCAGTTTATTCAACGCGTAGATCCTTCTCCTCACTCAGAGCACCTCACTTGCCCCCCTGGGCATGGGAAATAAGTCCACACGGCAACTCCAGGCTTCAGATATTGTTGTAGGAGTTTTTATGGAAATCTTCTAGTAGATGACTGGTCCAGAAGACTTGGTTAGAGTTAAGGCACACGGACACCTGAATCCGGGAAAGCTGTTCCTAAAGCTCCTACAGACCAGGTCCTCAGGTACGGGGTGGAAAACAGCCGCAGTGCTTCGACATGTGTGGGGGTGATTATTAAGAGCACTGCTGCCTGATCTGTTGAGCGTTACCTCCTGGCAGGTCGAGATCCTGTTTATCCCCTCTTTAACACCCCTTATTCAAGTTTGGAGCTTGATGGCTGGTACGCTGAAGCCCTAATACACACACAGACACATCGCAGATGTGTGTGCACAAAAACATGAGCATCCTTGGTTTTATTCCCAACATCGCGTTACATGGCACAGATAACCGGCTGTATTATTTGAACATGAGCATCAGGATTCTGTTGCCACACAAATGCAATTCCCTGTTGTTTGGTTTTGTTTGGGGCGTGAACAGATCATTTCTGAATAGCCTATGGGCGGTCCACGTCTTTTAAAGGGACGACTTTGAAGGATAGCTTGTGTATATTTGGTTCAAACTATAGGCTATAAATAGGCCTTAAGGTCAGCAACACCAGTAAAAGTTCTGTGTGGAGTTCTTGAATTTTGTATGCCAACTTTTTATCAGTGATGTAGAATCCAGATTCAAACAGTCTTGCTGTTTCTGCACAAAGTATAAATATATGAAGGTTAGATCCTGATTCAGCTTCAGTAGCTCTGGCACCAAGTGCTTTTTGTGCCAGGTGACTGGCTGGATTCAAAATGGCTGCCTGCGTCGGTGCTAGAGTGCTGACGTCACTGAGGAGGCGGTTTTGCTGCCCAGGCTGTCGGTGACTAAGCGAGCACAGGCGATGATGTCATAGCCGTGGGCCGGGCTCCTTTCAGAGCCGTGTTTTCTCTGCTGCTGCTGCTGGTGATGACTTCACTGAATGGAAAGGTTCATTGTGAGGGTGTCTTGCCTCCCTTAATTTATTATTAATCCTTACTGAAGGCTCTAAATATTCTGCTCCTGTGCTCATCTCTGCAAAGAAAGTTAGATGGGTTCAGCCATTAAGGTTCAGACATTACACACTCCTGCCTTCTGACGTGTGTGTCATGGAAATAAAGGAGAGCAACAAGTTACAGCTCCTCACCATGCGTCGGTCGAATGTTTTGAGTTCAACTGTTTTTAGGGATCCTGCTTCTTGGTGTTTGTGGAATAATACCCGGTCACCATTAGAGCTACAGTGTTTTCAATGCACAACAAAATCACTTTAATAAAGGCTTTCTGAGCTCAACAACAGGAAACCATTCAAAAATATTTTATATTTCCATGCAAGGATGTGGTTATTGACAGGCTTGCATTTGTGTTACTTGCTGTTGCGTGATACGTGTCGCGTGACTCTGTTGGTGTTGCATTAGGTAAGGGCACACAGCATGGGATCTGAGCGTATTTCTCTAAGCAGAATCTCCCATCGCGTGTACTGGCCCCTGTTATCTCACCCCATGTAGCGTCTCACCTGGCACTGGTTCTGTGCTCAGTGTGGTGTTTTTGCGTCAGTCAGTAGCAATTCTTCATCCTGATTATAGATCCAACCGTTTCCCCCCCAATGTACTGTAGATGGACACATTCCAGACATCTGATGTGCACCATCATATCACGAACACGCACAGCACGATTCTCACAAAACCATAGTTATCAAACAAACAAATAAATAACATCTGTCTTCTGTGAGTGAACACGTACGGCAAAATATTATTTCGCGCCTAATATTGTGTAAAAGAGTTTTGCTGATTTTTTTTTTTAATTTATTTTTTTCCTTTACAGTTAAAGAGGTTTCTGGTTGTACGTCTGAGAAACGTCGTCATCGCGGATTCTGTATAGAGTTATAAGTCTAAATACGATCACCGTGTGTAATGGTGTGGTTTACGCTTTCTTAAATGGGTTTATGGGAGTTTATTTTAACATGTGTACGCTGTGTATAAGTGGTTGTAGTTTATACATCGCGATAAGCTAATATTTGTTCACTATATCAGTAATTGCTGTTGGCGCATAAATATTTGTTTTGCTAAAGAGATCTTCATCCATATCAAATGCTTGCGTGCTGCTACTGAACATATTATTAAGGCATCTGTTGTTGCCCCGTTTGGCTGCCAGATTCCGTGTCTTCATTATGATAATTGATCTCCGATTGCATATTTTAAGAAAAAGATAAAACAGATGGTCAAGAGTCGACAGTGTGGTGCATCACAATCGTAACTGTTTTCATCCGAGGTCTTTACTGTCACATGAACAGAATAACGTGGGAGTTCAAGCCGAACAACTTCCACTAAAGTTCCAGCGCGCTGTTTTTACAGCACAGCGGCACGCGGTGTCCTCTTTTGTTTAATCAGCCTTCCGAGCTCTGCCAGGATACAGGTTAGTGGATTTGAACAGATGTACTGTTCACTGTATCGTTGTATTCATGAGAATTTTAATGGAAATATTTACATTCCAGATGCTCATGGGCAATTTGTGCTGACTGAAAGTAAATACACTTTAATTACAAGGTAATTATAAACCCAGAGGAGTTAAGCAGGCAGAGCACTGACTAACATTCTTCATAAAATATTTAATAATCCTCTCAGCTAGGTTCTTCCTGTCTGTTTGATTAAAGCCTGTTGGTTTTTGTTGTAAAGGTTATTTGGCTAAATCTACCTTCAGTCGATTGTTGGGCAAAGTATCGTGTGACAAACCAACATCCTGCCAAAGTCCAGTACAAAGCCGGCACCAGTCCTGTTTATCCTCATGTGAACGCCGCGTCAGATTCTGGTTCCGGTTCTGGTTCTGCAGGAGGCTTGAGTTTCCACGCTGTGATTTTTGTTGCTGGTTCTCAACGCGAGATCCTGCTCTATAAAGACGAGGTGCCTTTTGTTGATTTTGTTGATTTTTAAGCCTTTGTGACCTTGAGGCACAGTTACAATAGCTGTTATTGGAGCCCTCTTCAACACACCGTTAACTGGATTCTATACGCTCACACATCATGGAGTAACGTGTTCTGAGACCTGATCGGTGCGACACGATCGCAATCACCTCCACTTCAGAGTCAGACGGAGGAAAAGAGGATCCCTGATGACCTGCTGGCAAGAACGCTTACAGAATGTCACATGTAGGATAGGTACTTTATGGGCTGAAGGTATTTAATGAGAAACATTATAATTGTGTAATTGTAGAAGTCTGTCTAACTTGCAGTGTTTCGATGAATTATACAGTGAACATGCTAGATTTAATGTGAAAGAACAGCAGTGGAGGAGCAAAACCTTCTGGACCTGTACCCTGTTGCCAGAGCAGGTCGTCCCTGATCAGTGCCTATCTTATTTAAACGCTTTAGCTTCACACTACAGGCTCGCGTACTGTGTGTGTGTGTGTGTATACATATATATACACAAAACTTACACCATGTTGTAGTGGCCACATCTGGGTAGTGTGAAGACGTTCACGTGCGGAGTCGGGGGTGTTGGCGCAGAAACTGCAGAGAGGTGAGGACCTGAGAGTGATATTATATCCAGCGACACTGTGTTGGCAACCCGAGCTATTTTTCTTACTGGAAACGGCTCAGAAGGAACGATGAAATGCCCGTTTTTAGCAGGACCTCGGCCATTATGAAATTATTCTTTGGAGATGTTTCCTGCGTTTATGCCAGTGGAACTGCTTGGTGTCAATACTATATAATGGTTTTTTTTTAGACTCCACACACGCACACGCGCGCACACACCCTTTTTTGGCCTGTTAAACTCGCTACAACCGGCACACACCGGCGCATTTCACATTTATACTCACTTTCACAACGTCCACCGGAGGCCGTGAGTTAACTTGCAGGACGTTTAACCCAGTGATTTACCGAAGCACCGCTCAGTTTGTTGTCTACGGAGTGATGTTTAGCCAGAAAAGCACGAGCTGCTTTGGAGTTTACACTTTATAGTTATAATTAAAGTTTAATCCTGTTTTATGATTATCCTTCAAAGCTGAACCACGAGTTGACGAGTCATGGCAAGAAGTGTCTGAACACACTGCGATTAAAGATACTGTACAGAGGTGTGTTTTAGTGCGAGAGAGTCACCGTGACACAGTGATTAGGGTGTTCCCTTTCCTGTCTTTTGTCTTAAATTGAGGTACACTTTCACAAAACTGTGTCTGGAAAAATAAACTGTTGGATAGTTTGCAGCTCCGTTAGCAGCGAGTAAAACACTCCTGACCTGCAGTCAGTCACACACCGCCTTACTTACTGCCCTACTGGGAAATAAAACCACCATCATCATCATCATTATTAAATAAAATGGTCACAAATGCTACATTGATATAAATGTTATATTAATTGTACACTCGGGAATAATGCATATGTAAAAATATAACTTCATGTTTGTTAGGAAGTCGAATCTTTTATTTGGTCCACTGTAAGTTGCACATTATAAAAGCACCAATGCGTTTGCCAGAAATCCACAAGCTTATCCTCTAGTGCGCTTGTACATCTGTTTGTGATTTCTTGTTTCCCCTCCTAGCCGTGTGATTGGCTGCGTCAGTCACCCTGCTGAATCACTGACCGTCTCGCACCACACGGCTGGCTTTGCACACCACTGAAACGCGTGTCAGTTTGGGACTTTTTTTTCTTTTTTTCTTTTTTTAAACCTTATTTTTGTGCACAAGCTTTAAGTCTGCATGCTTCCAACTCCCGGTCAGGATGGGACACGAGTTACTTAAGCAAATTTTTAAACATTAAAACAAATCCTCGAGACACTCTGTCCTTGTAAGAAGACTTCGCACCAGCTGCTTTCTATTTGTTCCATATGTGCTTTAGATGCAAAAATAAAGGAGAAATTTCTTTTGCTTTATATTTAACATTTGTTTCTTTTATAGCCATGAGCGTAGCTCCGAAGGTGCGAGTGTTCAGAACGTGTGGACTGTATGATTCAAGCGTTTGGATGCTGTGACTCAGCCTCACAGTTGGATGACCGAGAAGGCCTGATGAATATCACTGTGGTCTTGTAAGCACCGAGCAGGACAAAGACCGAGATGATGTACATGTCCGAATCTGTAGTGCAAATGAGAGCAGTGATTTCGGCGTTGAGCTCGTTTCAGAAACATCTTTAACCTGTAAACCAAATGAGCAGTTATTTGTACATGATTTGTTTGTCTTTAGTGTTTGTGAATCTGGGACCACACTGAAGGCGCTGTGTTGTACCGCTTTATTCCTGGGCGTCTATGAAACGCATACCAACTTATCTCCACCATCAACATCTTTTCATTTTATTTATTTTTTTCCATTTAAAAATAAATAAATTTGTTGTGTAGTGCCTTCTTCTTCCCCTCCATTGCACATCTTGTGTTCAGCGAGGCGAGCCACGAGTCATCAATACTCAGGAACAGACGTCCAATGATTAATGTTCATTACTCACATCTATAACATTCTGGAAGACTGCTGCCGCTCGTCATCACTATTGGTGCGAGCTAATTACAGAATATGTGAAAAAAGAGGATCGGAATCCGGACTGAAGTTGAGCGTTTACTCCAGTAAACTAGCTCGCTAATAACTCAGGATTCATCATGATGATACAATAAACAGCAATCACAGGCCTTCTTTAAAATCAGTGTTTTGCAAGTGGTGTTTTAAGTCTTCTGATGCTCCGCGCGAGTGAGTGGATTGGCTCAGGAAACGGATCGTTGGCTTGCGTGCTGACCTGTGTGTCTGCACTGCCGTCTTGAAAGAATAAACATTAACGTTACCACTGTTTTCTTTAGGTACAGACATATACAGTGTGCTGTAATGCTGTCGTGCGCATATGTAACTAGTTTGTTGGGTTTTGTTCTTCACAGATTACTGAAGCAGTGAAAGAGGTGACGCCGTCCGCTTAAAGCTGATCATGTTTAACTGAAGTGGCATGGCCAAAGTCAGAGATCTGGCTTCTGCTTGAAGGACCAACAGTTACAACATTGGCACAGTGCAGGTTTACCGAAATGCAGATATAGGTGGAGATCCCTAGTGAACAAACCAGAGGTGATGGTGTCAAGGAGAAACTCGCAGAAATGACGTCACAAGGATCCAGACTCAAAGGAGAGCCATGTTGACCCTGAGTGTAAATCATTAGAGTACACAGCAGTAAGAGAGTGGCGGATAGATGAGTAGATGTTCAGTATGTTTTGTGAATAAGACTCCTGGGATAAAGTGTTTATGATTACAGCAACAGTTCTCAGGTACGAGTCTCCAGGTGAGATTATCCACTGAAGCGAGCTTGTGACTTCGGGTAGAAGCTGTTTGGGGAGTGCAGTCTTTACAGTACCCAAGTGTGACAGCAGAAACATCAGGCTGAAATGACTCCTTCATTGCTCACACTTTATTATCCGTATATTATACAGGATTATAATGGATGAAATCTGGATCTCAGTGTGGTGAAACAATACCTCCTGTATATTGTGATATAATTCAGTATTATGTGGTGTGACCTGTTTGTTCTGTAATATAGCAGGAGATGGCTGTGTTTTTAAAGGACAGCTTGGAACAACTGAAATGAAAGAGCATTCGATTGTTAACTCGGATGAGGCAACATGACTTCAGAGAACAAAAGATGGTGCTATGGAGGTGGTGTTTGTGTGTGAGCAGTCAGTAAGGACCGCTTCTCTGAGGGTCGCTGCCAAATAGCATCTAAACCATGATTATGACTAAATACATGCTCTAGTTGTGATGCACTAGAGCGTGTTTCTTCACTGTCACTGTATTTTTGGTAAAGGCTAACAGACGGTTGGGCACATGACTCGATGCTGAAGCATGAGGCTGAGAAGTGGGCTTGGATTCGTCTGTTTTTTTTTAAATGCATGTCATGTTTAATAAGAATTGTTTGCGGTCGCTTATTACCTTTTGTGGCTCAAAACTTAAAAAAATATTTTAGTTTGTAATTTGATCATTGCAATTATCACCAGTTTGTCTGCAGGTTAGCAACACTCGCTGCGGGTCTAAGGCTCGGTCGGTTCTCTTCAGAACAGTGTAAATGGCTTCATACACATCTGCTGTGTGTGGATTTTAACCCGCAAAAATTGCCTCGGCCAAAAATAGGAATGCGGAATAATGCGGCTCCTCATCTGGACCTCTGGTGAGAAAAAACCCTCCCACCCTCGTGCCTAGGGCCGTTTCCATGGCAACCCAGGAGGCCTCTCTCTTCTTCTTTTTTTTTTTTTTTTTTTTTGAGCCCGGTCTCATGATACCCCCCAAAAAACTGGAAACCTGGGCAGACATAAAGTCACGAAGGCTTTTTACCTAAAAGTTCAAATATAAAGTTGGCACTGTGCCATTACAGGCAGCATGCAAAGCATTCATGTTATTTTTCTGAAATTATATTAATGACCTGCACTGGGTCTCTTTATAAATAAGCTTAAATTGATTATTAGAAGTTTAATGATTTCAAGGAGAAGCTTTATGATTTCATATCATGGACCAGTTTATGCGTAATTCCTTATGTATTTCACATGCTGTCATCTCGAGCTTTGTCATACTTATGAATTTTCATGTCCTTGAAAGAGATTTCAGTTTCTTCCAGTAAGACTCAACACACACACACACACACACACACACACACACACACACACACACACACACACACACACACACACACACACACGCAGCCACTCTTTGCCTTTAGAAAACATTTTAGTCCATCACACAAGCATGACACCTCAAACAAACTTGTATTGGAGGGAGATCTTTTGAGCCTGTAGTTTTGTGTATCGGTATATCAGCAGCTCGGCATCTGAAGCAAGTTGCAGGGTTTCTGCGGGGTTTCTAGGCCCCATCTGATGAGATTTAAATGAATTCTGCCTCAATCCCAAATTCAGCCCCTTCCCTGCTGCACTGCACAGTATTAACAAGACGCTGTCTCCGCCTCCTCACACAGCAGTAACACAGTTACGTCCTGCCATGGAAGGATGCAGCTCAGCCAGCGGAAAGGCACACAATGCTCATCTTCCTTTCTGTAGTGCTCTCTGCTACCTCTGTGTAACATATGCCTCAGTCACATTTCATTCAACTGTTTGTCAAATATGCATACTAAAAGAGGCAGTGGAGAGGAAGCAGTATTATAGTACAGGGAGACTGTCTGCATGTCTGCTCTTGTGCACACATTTTGAGGACAATTTCTACGCCAAGACTTAGTCATTAATTTTCACCAAAATTTGACTTTTGGTTTTTCAGATGAGACCGGAAAGGAGACAGTTGATGAAAAATGTTATTTAAAACTGCAACAGCTAAACCCTCCTTGTACACATATTTTGATTGATATCTTGTTTTTGTTTTTTTCCTCGGCGGTAAAAAGGCAATATTTTAGTAAAAACTCTTTTGGGGGAAAAAAAACTCTTATGATGTTGCGATCAAATCAAATGTTGTCATATTGCATGCAGCTTTTGTAATGAACAACAATAACGACCCAAATGGCTTTTTTCTGTAAAGAGTTAAACTATGACCAGACTGATAAAACATCCTGTATGATATTTTTATTTGCCCATAGATCAACTGCCTTAAAAACAAACAAATAAAAAGTACTGGTACCCATTATGTGCCCCTGGTTCTGCTGGAGCGAGTTGAGGTTGAGATATGAGAGGACTCATGAATATTTCATCACTCTCCGCTGTACTGAGACACTGAGGTCAGTGCAAGCCTGAGGAAGATTAACACTAGGTAACCAGTCAGACATGCCAGAAGATATTTTTCTACCTCTGGCAAATGCATCTCTTTCCACACTAATTAAAACATGTAAGGATCCTTAATCTACTGCTGTGATGTAGCACAAGTGCATGTCTCGCTCTCAAAGCAGTTGCTATAACTACAACATGGAAATAAGGCCTGCCTTAATATTTAATGAAGCCGTGCTCGGACTGTGACGGGACAAACCCGATATGAATCAAGAACTTCTCTGTGGCCCGAGTCCTGAGTGGTGATTACAGAGCTTTCTGTGCCCATAATGTGAACTGAATATGAATAGAAAGTTCTTGTTTGTTTTTAAAAAGTCCAAAAGACTGTTTTTAGTATTTAGCTAAAACACTGTGTTGTGTATAGATTGCTTATAGTCTGTAAATTAGAATGTCATTTCACATGCCTTCAGATTTTGCAGTGGTGTTGTTTACTGTAGATCTGCATCCTGGGTTTACTGTAATTAGGCAAAATGTTATTTTGAAAAGGTGGGGCTTCAAGAGTTTGCATTTTCTTTGTAATCCAACTGTTTTCTGCAAAACAATGTCTAGTAGGAAATGTGTAATTAAGCTTGCTAACAGGAGATAATAGCTCCACTGTGTAAATAAACAATTGTGAAACAGCACAGGTTTGTTAGGAGATGGCTTCTGTCAGCAGATATGGTGACTGGCTTCATATGTAACAGAGAAATCACTTGCACTTTAACATTAGCAGAGTGGGTAAAAAAAATGCACATAACCAACATTGATCGTATTGAGAAGCATTTAAAACGGGATTGATACCACCGAGACAGTTTATCTCCTGTTGTTATGTTAAGCCTGCTTCAGTGTATTAAACACCAGCTGTGGTATTTCTTTCAAGTTACAGTTTTTTTTTCTTCTTTTGCATTCATTTAGGTTTTGTGGCCTGCGATGATGTCTCATGAAGTCACCTATTGCAGCTGACATTAATGGTCAGCAGAAATCATCTCTAATACGTCCCCAGACAGAGATCCATTCAGCTTTCACTAACAGTCCCTCAGCAAGGTTGCACTGTCACAGTTCCACAGGAGGTCATGGCCAGTCGAAGAAAGTCTACCACCCCTTGTATGATTCGGCCAAATGACTTGTTGGATCAGGATATAGACGACTGTGTGGACAGTACAGTGGAGAATGGATCCTCATCTGCTCCTGCTGATGAGAATTGGACTGACAAGAGTAAAGTTGTAAGCACTACACCATCAATAAATGATCCAGAAAAGCCTGAGGCAGAAATTCGCCCACAGAAGAAGGTGCAGGGAGGCTACGAGTGCAAATATTGTACCTTCTCCACACAGAACCTTAATGAATTTAAAGAACATGTGGATTCCAACCATCCTAATGTCATTCTCAACCCTCTGTACCTATGTGCCGTTTGCAACTTTAACACAAAAAAGTTTGACACCTTGACTGAACACAATGAGAAATTCCATCCTGGAGAGAGCAATTTCAAGTTCAAGAGGATAAAACTGAACAGTCAGACCATCCTGGAGCAGACAATTGAAGGTTCAAACTGTACAGTCATTTACGATGCTCGGAGTCCTCAGTCAGGAGAGGACCTTTCCCCTTCAAGCAAATCCATGGCTCTAAAGAAACCAAAACCTGATGGTAAGCGCCCTCTGGGAGACTGTCAAATGGACAAGCTCACACCAGAGTTATCCAAAAAACAGATCACTGCAGTGAATGTGAATGGAACAGTGATAATCCCAGATGCAACACTCAAAGAGGGTCTCTCACACATAATGCCATCCCTGCAGCGTCCACCTAACTACAGTTTAGTGCCAAAAATTGCTGTTCCCCTAAACACATCGAAATACAATGCGTCGCTAGATGGAAACCTGACTCTAATTACTTCCTTTAATAAGTTCCCGTATCCTACACAAGCTGAGCTCTCATGGCTCACTGCAGCATCGAAGCATCCAGAAGAACAAATCAAGGTATGGTTCACAACCCAAAGGCTAAAACAAGGCATCAGCTGGTCGCCAGAGGAGGTTGAGGAAGCACGGAAGAAAATGTTCAATGGAACAATTCAGCCTGTTCAACAAGCGTTCACGGTCTTACCTGCCCAGCTGACGCAATCCACAAAAGCCTCCCAATCCCTTATTCAGACTGTCCCTTGCCAGGTTCTTGGACAGTCCGGCTTGGTGTTGACACCAGTGGCCAATGGGTCCAATGCAACTTCTGGTCCGCTCGCACTAACGGTTTCAAATCAAGTAGCGCAGGCTATTAAGAGGCCTCTCATGTCTCCTGTTGCTTCTCCAGAGGTGAAGAGGCCTTCAATAATACAAACAGTTCAGACTACTAATAAATCAGCCTCTCCTACACCCAGCCTTTCTTTAGATTGCAAAAAAACACCAGGTCAGATTAAAGAGCTGGTGGCCAGCTATACTCAGTGCCAGTTTCCTGATGATGAAGAAGTGTATCGTCTTATTGAGATGACTGGCCTTTCCTGGGGGGAAATTAAAAAGTGGTTCAGTGATCAGCGACTTGGAAACCATAAGACTGTACTGCCATTAAGGGCTGACCTTCCACTGAAGGAAAACCAGCCTCAGAAACCTGTGGCCACTAAGTTTCCCCTTCTGGAATGGGTAAAGGGAAAATCCTCAGAGCAAATGAAAATGTTAGAGGAGTGTTTCCAGAGGACCAGCTTACCATCACAGGCTGAGATCGAAAACCTCGCGATTGACACTAAGATTTCCAAAACAGAGATTGATGGCTGGTTCACAGAGCGTCGTGCTCTAAGAGATAACCTTGAACAAGCCTTGCTCAACTCCATGGGCTTTAAAAGACTGGACAGAGGAGCTCTGAACGGGATACATGAGCAGGAAGGTCGGTCAAGGTCTTCTCCCCTTCCTCTTCTAACTTCCGTTTGCCCCGAAATTGACAGCAAGTCTCTAAACCTCTTTCAGAAGGTATTCTCACAAACCCAGTGGCCGTCACCAGAGGAGTACAGCGAACTGGAACTCCAGACAGGACTGCCTCGAACAGAAATCGTGCGCTGGTTTAAGAATAACCGATCTGCTCTAAGAAATGGAACCTTGGACTGGATGGAGCAGTTTGAGAATCTGAGCAACAAAAAACACAACGGGCAGAACAGCTTGCTGAGCCCAGAACCAGCCCACAGTGTTCTACAGCGAAATTTCCCAGAGGCAACGCTACTGAAACTAGAGGACGAGGACAAGCTGGCAGAGCGCTCGAAACTGGTCAGTCAGGACATAGTCAATTGGGTTACCAGTAAGCTAGGTCAGAACATGCAAGACAATAGCAGGAGCAAGGACCAACATGGACTGGTGACTGTGGACAGTGGGAGATGGGTTAAAGTTTCCATGGCAGCTGAGAATGAAAGAAAAGACTCTGAGCCCCGGAGAGTGGCCACCGACCTTGAGGTTCTGACCACAGAGCACACAGTGACAGGATGAACTAAGAAAGGTAAGCCCAGCATAGCGGTGCATTTTCAGCTTGGTGCATTGTTCCAAATGTTGTTATATTAATGTCCCACTTTATATTTATTGGAACTGTGCAAACACCTGGATGTGCAGCAATACAAAGCACAATGGCTGTGCTAGAAGATTCAGGCACTGATCCTGATATTTTTTTTTTTGCAAAAGGTTCAAATTTGTAATGTGAAAAATGAAAAACTGAAATGACTCCTGTAGTTCCTGCAGGTTTTAATTACCCCAAAACTCTGCAGACCTTGTAAACCTTGACCCTGTTACCACATATTAGTCAGCAAAAAAAACTAACAGAAATGAGAAAAAAAAAACAAAAAAGAAAAACTAACAGAAATAAGAAGCATAGCAGCTGACTGAATCCAAGCTGTGGCTGCTGACTACATAGCTAGCTAACATTTTATACACTGAGATGGACAAATGGATAAATGGTTAGCTAGCTCAATGACAAATGAAATCCCCCATGTGCTGCGCAGTCCCATGTTATGCTTGCCCCGAACAGTAGGCTAAAATGCGTCAAGTAACTTGACTCAAAAGAACAGTGAGCTGATTGTGTGCATTAATACAGAGGCTTATAAATAAGTGATCACTTAAATGCCTGGGAGAGGCGACTTTATCTAGCTACAGTCACTAGCCATGTTTCCATTAACCTGCTTACAGAGCAATTAAAATCCACCCATCCATCCATTATCTATAGCGCTTTATCTGTCTGGGTCGCGGGGAAGCTGGAGCCAATCCCAGCATCTTCGGGCGAGAGGCGGGGTACACCCTGGG
>JAQQZX010000033.1:4013605-4038286 GCA_030068355.1 Notoglanidium maculatum | reverse complement strand
CAAGATGCTGGGATTGGCTCCAGCTTCCCCGCGACCCAGACGGATAAAGCGCTATAGATAATGGATGGATGGACGGATAATTGCAAATTATTTCTATCACTACACATCCCTGCGTGCTTCTTATGCCAGTAAGAAGTCCAATTAATATGTGTAATACGTTTAGCCACGAGTGACAATAACCACCACTTCAGCAGTAACGTTAGCTTCATGCAGTAATCATATCTGTGAGGCGAAACAACACATCTCTGTGTGAAGCATGTTTTAGAAATTGTACATTTCAGTTATCTTTTCTAATTTGCTGTAACCAAGGATACAGATTCTCCATAACAACTCGACTTCAGCTCAGCTCTCAGCACCGCAATCACAGAACTGCCAGCCAGCCGCATCCACCGGAGGATCGCAGCGGAGCGCTCTCGCTCATGCAAATTTATTCGATTTTCTTCGTATTTTTATCAAGTCCAGTCGTGAGACAATGTGCAACCCCAGCGTGATTTAATTCCACGCCTCGAACTCGACTTGCCATCTCTGCTCCAAATTCTTTTCACTGCTAAAAGCAAAAACAATCCTGTTATAAAAATACTGTGGCAGTTTCCCTAACCTAATAACACCTGCGCTGATCCTGCCCAGTAAACGGACATAGCAAAGGCAATGATATTGGTGTGTTTGATTATCGCACACTTCAGCACCTCACGGCTCCACGCGGTCCTGGAGGTCTACACCTCTCGGTGCTGAGCTGCAGCCTGCAGTGCAGAGAAAAGAGTTAGAGAAAACACACGCCACAGGACTGCATGCGAACAGAGCGAGGACGCAGGCTGAGAGAGAGGAGAAGCAAATCTAATAGGCTCTCTGCAGAAAAGGGTGTGCTCGCTACACCGGGTGCAGTGTGGCTCGGACACCAGCTCTGCATGATGAGATGTGAAATATTGTTGGACATTATCAACACATTCTGTGCTTGGATGTGATGCTTTCTTTGCTTGACCGATTCAGTATTTGTGTGTATTTTCTGGGCAGATGTTATATCCAACGCAGTTTAAAGTGAGGCAGAATTCGAAAGAAATCTGAGCAAAGGGTTAAAGGTCTCGGCAGCAGCGCTGGGATGACTTCTGCTTCAATCCAGATGTGTACAAATCATGATGTGAGGGATCGCATGGTGAGGATGAGCTGTGGTTTTGTTTAGTTATAAGAGATCTACAAACCCCAAGATACATTGGGTATAGTGGAAAAATACAGTGCATATGACAATTTTTTTCAGAGCCAAAACTGTTTATTCTGCTCTCCAGACCGGCCTGATCCGTCCTGATGTCCTACTGCTGGTCGGACTTCTCAACACTTGGAAACCACTCGCTCCTGCTGGGGACGGCTTCATATGAACAGCCTGAACATACACACAGAAACGGTGACGAGGGAGTTGGATCGAATCGAGTTGTTTGATTTCTTTTCCAGAACTCTTTTCTGGTCTATTGTGCCTTCTGCTTGTACCGTATTCTGAAAACGTCTTTAGCCTGACGACTTCCGGCAAATGCAAATGTTTTTCACATGAAACTTTCAGTTGCAGTAAAATATAATCACAGCTCCTCGAAACTGAAATGAAAGAAGAACGACAGAAAACAAGCACACTGGGGTCAGGCCACTGAGTTGAGGGCTGCAGTAAGGCAGGTGGAGGAGGTGGAGTTGAGCACTGAGGGTCCTGGATGGACATGGGGCTCAAAAAAACATCTGTCCAGGAGACCAAGGGCTGGTCAGGAGACCTAAAGTCCCACTGTTTTCTCTTATTAAATTATATGAAAGATACAAAATTTTAAATAAATGTTTTCCCTATAAAACCTTAAATAATGTACTTTAAAGAAGTGCTTTTGGAAGCAAAGAGGCACATTATGCAGCACATGAAGGTCAGATCCTGTATAGTAGTGTTGTGGTACTCGAGGCTGGTCTCATCAGAATCTCTGGTGAAATTTTACTCAGCCAACAAAGACTCGAAATATTTTTTCGACATCACCTGAGACCAAAACATTACTTGCATGAACAAACACAGTTCAACATGTAACTGCCCACCTCTGCATGGGGAGTTAAGCAGCAGTAGTCACTATACATTTCAAGTGACTTCATCCTCGTATGTTCATATAGCACAAGTATGTGTAGCGCACAGCTGCATTTGGTCTCAGAATGTCGTATGAGCCAAAAAAAAGTTTTGCATTTCTATATACCTGCATCTTGAAATGCATTATACTGCTTCCTGTTGTATTTCTTTAAAAAAGGACAGTTTGACATTGTCTATGTATGTCATGTGTACTTCTTTGTACAAAATGATAATACCAAAGTTCATATGTTCTTTTAGTTCTTTCAGAAGAAATTTCATGTCGAGTTAGGAAGATACCACAACCAGAAAATTAACACATGTAAGCATCTGGACTCGGCCATGCGGGGTGTTGCTCTCGTCCTGAACCCGTGTCATGCTGGCTCTGACTCAGACTCTACTGGCTATGGTCTTAGTCTGGTCCTGACTCTGGTCCTGGTCTCGACTCAGTTCTCGACTCAGCCCCGGTCCTGGACCCAACACTACTACAGTAACACTTGTGTAGGGAGCAGAGCAGGGAGCCACTTGAGAATTCGCCCTGATTGGTGCTAAACAAAAAAAACTTTTTAAAAGATTTATTTAGATTTAAATATTATTTTTTCGCCCTTGATTTCAGTTTACACGGTTAACTCCATGTTCATCCTGCACATGCTGTGTGTCGGTCGCCATCTTGTGGCACTTCAGTGAAAGACAACACGGCTGCTCGGGGCTGTGCGCGTGCTGCACTATTATAACAATGTTACACTTATTTATACAGCTGTGCCTGCTGCTCTTTATACTGTTTCTCCATTTTACTGTCATACAAACTCGTGGCTCCTCAGTACATGTTCGGCCTGTTCTCAGGACGAGGGTTTCTCGCTATATTATCTAACTTTCAGGAAAACCTGGACAGGTTATTATTATTATTATTATTATTATTATTATTATTCACTCAGCAAACAGACTATAATGTTTATAAGTTTTGGTCAGATAACTTTCCTGCCGAGCCCAGGACCCCGGAAGCACTCCTCATGGCTGGATCCTAAACCCCGGTACACACACAGTGCACTAAACATGTCACTAAAAACCGCCCCAATTACACACAGTCTGTTAACAACATGTAGGGGAGCCGAAGGCGTTATTTCGTATCCGATTTAATAAACGTGTATAAGCACCAGCAGTTCATTCACCCCCTCGACGTGCACTATGTAGTGGAGAACAGAGGCATTTGGGACACAGCCGTGATCTGAGCGCTTTTCGGTGCCCTGCTTCACCGCAGTAACGATCCGAGGCCTGTCGGCCTGATTAACGCTCTAATCATGTCCAGCTTCCTCAGAGGTTTGCTTTAACTCACCTGGAACTTATGAAAGAAGGCTTCCGGCCACAGCACGAGATGCGCAGGACTGATCAAGCCCAGTTTCCCAATAAGCGGCACAATGATTGAGCTTGCGAACCAGTAGCGCGTGATGAACGGGATGTTTCGGAACCAGTCCCCGATGTCTGACATCTTTCCATATGATACAAAGCCTGACAGGTGTATTTAATAACGTCTCCTGATTTGAGTATAAATAGTCCCTGTACAGCCGCAGTGGAGTGTAATCGCAGCTGCTAAATCCTGTTTCGGTATCTTCTATTTTGGTTCAAACGTACTTTTACTCCATTTACAATGACGTGGCCGCGCACCAAACGCCACTTTTCCCCACCCGTTCTCTGACATATCGCGCCTCCTGCGCCAGAAGAGGCTAGCGTGAAGCGCTGGGATTCGCTCATAGGTCCGAATTCACAAGCCTATAGGTGAGTATCCAATTAGGAAGCTGCTCGTGGGTACTGCTCCGGCTTTTAGCCAATCACAGCATAAGAGGCGGAGATTGTCGGAACGCGAGTAGGGACAAAAATAACGCGAATTGAGACGTCCTAGCTGTGGCTTTCTGCCTTTGCATGCTAGTGTCAAGATAAAAGCCGACGTGTAGCAGTAATATTTTTCAGGTAAAAGCGGTTACTGAAGATGAATTAACGAATGAGTTGCAGTTTATAAATACCCTTAAGCATTTACATTTAATCAAATAATTTGATATATTATTTAATGTTTTAGTGATTATCAAGTACACATTTGTTCATATAAAAATGGCAAAAACGTGTGTATATATATATATATATATATATATCCAAAAATATTAAAACAATGAAACGTCTCCATTGTCCTTCCATCTCAGTGACATTAGCTAATTTAGTTAGAAGTCTAACTGTTAGCTTGCATTTGTCAGTTAGACACAAGTGGGATTTTAGTATCAAAGTCTTTTCATTTCTCAGCAATGTGTTGAACATTTAAACATGTCAAATAATATCATGAACACAATTGTTCTGTCTGTCACAAACATTAGCTATAAAGTGAAATACTCATAGTAAAGTTTGTCTGAATGGACAGAGAGCCATAAGCATGTGGATCTTTTCTTTTAAACAACTTTTAAACACCGATTTCCAATGCATGTCACAATCTGACAAAAATCACATCATCCCCTTGTCCATGTGGGATCCCTCTGGGTCCTGTGATTTCCTCTCATTCTCAATGCTAAATTGTCCCTAGATGTGTATCCATACCCACTCACTACACATTATACACTATATATGGCCAAATGTTTGTGGACACCTGACCATCACTTCCATATGTGCTTTTTGAACACCACTTTTCAGATTTATTCTCCCTTCTCTGTTAACAACCGCCATTCTTCTGGGAAGGCTTTCCACTAGATTCACTCCTATTATTATTATTATTATTATTATTATTATTATTATTGATAATACTAATAGTAGTAGTAGTAGCTGAAAAATTCAACAACCTCTTCTTTTAGAGACTTTTATTTTGTCATGACGTTACTCGCAGGAAGCCGGAAGCTGTTTTGTGGCGCGTTACTTTGGAGAGGTAGTGAGCTGCTGGTAAAATAATAATTTTTTTTTTTTTTTTTTTTTTAAAGTTCTAGGTGTTTTTAATACATTTGATTTATGTATTGTAGACACCGTGTTACTGCGTTTCTAACGGTGCAACAGGAAAATCAATTCACAACCATTTACTTTAGCTTAGCTGGCTAACGGTGCTAACCTGTAAACAAACCACATTCAGAGACTCCTTCTTAAAGTGCGCACTAACACGCAGAATAGTGCGCCACATTCAGGAGCACCTTCAGTACTATAGTGTGCTCCTAGACTCCGTTAAAATCCACCTGTCTCTTTTTAAAGAACCAGTTTACAGAGAGATGTCCCTGAATTTCATTCAGCCGCAGCTGTCCTCTCTGAAGACATGTCAGGCGGATATCAGCACAGGAATGGACATCGTGTCAGAAGTCGCCCTGGATCTGGTCGAAGCCCAAGGTGACCTTAGCAGTAATAACTGAGGAATAAAACAGTGTGTGCTGTTGCTGGAAAATAAGCAACGTTGGGGTGGTGTGATGCTCATCCTGAGGTCCTGAAGGGTTTTATTCCTATTAAACTACAGCAATTTGTCAGCACTAACAATTTATTCTTTATTATTTATTATTAAGACCAACATGGCACACCTTTTAACCATTAATAGTTATATTTAATGCCTGCAAAACAGGTCAGTTCCTGTTACCACTTAACCTAACCCTTCTAAACAGTTACCTCAGTTTCTCTTATGTAAGTTAATAAGACAAAAGCCCCACACAGCTGGTCATGTTACCGACAAACTGGAAACCACAAAGCCGTTCTCCGTCCTGAACTTTCTTGTGTCAGGAAATGTCAAATTGCAGGCTGTTACAAAATGTTGACACTGGAGACTCCTTCTAAAAATGCTAAAAAGGCGCAAAAATGTGTTCTGACCTAAGACTACACCATGTCACAGATGTGTTTCTCCTTGTTAAATGGCTCATGTAAGCCAAGCCCATTTAAGCACCCCCATGCTTCATGATCATTATGGTTAAACAGTTAAATTTGTGTTTCACCAGACCAGAGGATATTTCTCCAGTCTTTGTTTCTGTGTGTGTTTGCAAACAAATATTGAACTATTTGGCTATGAAACATGACTATTGTTCTGTTTGGAGGAAAACGGATGAGGCTTATAAGCCAAAGAACGCCGTCCCAACTGGGACGCATGGTGGTGGCAGCATGACGTTGTGGGGTGCTTTGCTGCAGGAGGGACTCGAAGCAACATCTCAAGACACAAGACAGGAAGTTAAACCTCGGTTGCAATGGGGTCTTCCAAATGGACAATGACCCCAAGCGTACCTTTAAAGTTGTGGCTTAAGGACAACAAAGTCAAGGTGTTGGAGTGGCTAGCACAAAGCGCTGACCTCAGTCCGCTAGAAAACTTGTGGGCAGAACTGGAAAAGCATGTGCGAATAAGGAGGCCTGACTCAGGTTTACTCTGTTCTGTCTAAAAACATTTGACCCAAGTTAAACAATTTAAAGGAAGTGCTACCAAATTGTATCAAACTTCTGACCTACTGGGAATGTGATGAAAGAAAGAAAAGCTGAAATAAATCACACATTTCACATTGTTTAAATAAAATAGTGATTCTAACTGATCTAAAACAGGGAATATGTTGTCTAGGATTAAATGTCAGGAATTGTGAAAAACTGAGTCTAAATGTATTTGGCTAATGTGCATGTAAACAACTGGATTAGACCCATGGAGCATCAATCACACGAGTACCTATTAATTCGTTGTTACAGTGGAACGTGTTTGACTGCAGACATTATTAAACACCGGTGATTATAGACCTATTTCTCAAATTGAAATAACTCCGTTTCCTATTTAAATGGGGAAAACGTTTGTTGAAAACCACTAGGCTAAATCCCTTTAGGAAGTGGAATAATATCTCAGACATTACATGATATGATATGTTTACAGCAGCGACTGCAATGTGCAATTCGCTGAGCAGAAAAATTCCATCAACATGATCAAAGATTCCTATACAGGTTAGTAGTGAAACGCATTCATATTGCCCGTGCTTTTTCATTCCAGCTACCGATGACAGTCCGGGTCTGAAGAAACTGGAGCAGATGATGTTGCAATGTGCCAAACTGGACAGAGA
Source organism: Notoglanidium maculatum (assembly GCA_030068355.1). NCBI lineage: Eukaryota > Metazoa > Chordata > Actinopteri > Siluriformes > Auchenoglanididae > Notoglanidium > Notoglanidium maculatum. The sequence goes on along the minus strand of JAQQZX010000033.1, from coordinate 4,031,185 downwards.
GATCAGCTGCTTTGTGGAATCTGTAGAACACGTGATCGCTCAGGTTAGTATATTTGCCCCCGTGTGACATCACAGCGTTGCTTTCCAGTTTTCTCACTGAGCTCCCGCTTGTTGTAGGTGAAACACGAGCCTCCACACGCCATGTTCAAGCTGAAAGACTCTGTAAAGGAGCGATTCACTGAACTCACGGATGAAGTCTCAGATGCTGACATTGAAAGACACTGTAAAGTGGTAGCCTTCAGAGACAGCATCAGGAAATCTCTGCAGCAAGGTAATACTCATTACTCATTCAGGTGACGAGATCATTCCCTCTCGCTCGGTCCTCTTAGTTTCCGGTTCAGTGGAGACTTTATTCTTGGCCAGTTCATCAGTCACTTCTCTCCTATTATACCACAGCTCCCTGCTGGTGTGGGCGAAGGCTAACGAGTGCTTCCTCTGAGGCATCTTTTTGAACTGCTGCTCCTGCTGTGTCACATGGCAGTGTAATATCTCAGAGGCAGCATGTTAGCCTTCGCCCTGTGACAGCGCTGACCGCCTCCTTCTGCACACACCAGCTCTCGGACACTCGATTGGCTTGCGTCGCTGTGATTGACAGTATGCCATCCTCCCCACACAGAGCACATGGTCAGTGTTGTTCTCCTGGACTCCCATTAGTGGGATTTGAACTCGTGAACTCGGATGACGGGGGGAAGGCTTTTTCTGTTGCTGTGTAAGCTGTGAGGACCGAATTAGAAGCTGAACATCTGGTCGAACATTAAGGCTGTCTGCCACTGATTTCATTCAGATGTAGAATTACACTTTTTACAAAGGTTATGAAACAATGTCTTGTTGTTAATCACTTTACCATTGCACTAAAATGCAAGAGAAACTTTCACTGAAGCATTATTCTAAGAAAACAAAACAGCTGGCAACATCCAACCTGGAAAGTCAGGAAAAACATCTGGCCTTTTTTCAGTCTTCAGCTGTCCTGTTTGGGTGATTCTGTGCCCATCACAGCCTCCGAGTCTTTTTCTTGACAGGCACCTGATGTGGTTTTCTGCTGTTGTAGCTCATCCACCACAAGGTTTGATGTGTTGTGCATTCGGAGATGCTTTTCCGCTCACCATGATTATAAACAGTACTTTTTTGAGTTACTATAAGTCTATACTGTCAGCTCAGACAAGTCTGGTCATTGTCCTCTCATCTCACTGACGTTGCAGGCTCAAGACCCTCCTCACACACAGTGTTTGTTGTTTTTCGCACCATTCTGTGTAAACTGTAGAGACTGTGTGTGAAAATCCCAGGAGATCAGCAGTTCCCAAAGTACTCAACCCAGCCCATCCGGTACCAACAATCATACTGTGGTCAAAGTCAGAGATCATTTGATGTGGTGTTTGATGTGAACATTAGCTGAAGCTCTTGACGTGTATCTGCATGATGTTATGCGTTGTGCTGCTGCGATTAGAGACTGATTAGAGACCTGCATAAACAAGCAGGTGTACAGGTGAGTGTGTACAGCATGTTCTATACACATGTAGCAAATCTGTGTGTGTGTGTGTGTGTGTGTGTGTAGCAAATCAGATGGCATGTGGCAGTGTGGAAGAGGAGCTGGACGAAGACATTGCTGTAACACAGAGCCAGACGAACTTCACATGCCCTCTTACCCAGGTACATCAACACAAGCCTAGAGTCTCAGCCATTCATGTGAGGACCAGCTGTAACAGGGTGCTGTTAATATTAAATAAGAGAGGCATGTGATTTACAATTTAAGCTGGACATCAGAATCACACTTATCATGTGTTTTAATTAAAATAGTATCAGAGTTAGAAACCTGATCCACACCATCTTTCCGCTGTACAGCAATGTGAGTGTAAAATCTGGGCTCTCGAGTCAATCTCGTCTTTATCTCGGTTATTTCTGCTAAACTGGTGATGAAAATTCGTGGAAAACGCACTAAATCCCTTCACGTGTTTAGGGCTCCTCTTTCTAGCTTTTGTGTGTTAAATAAGAGAGGAAGGGAATGTGACCGGACTAGAATCACTCTAAACCTTTTCTTTTTAAACACTTTTAGTCTTACCATGTAACCTGAAGGGCCAAAACATAATCTCTGTAATAGACACAGGATTTTTTTTTTAATGATAGTTTGTTTATTAGAGCAGAGTCAAGTTTGGGAAATTTTAAATCCTTTCTTTTTTTTTATTACATTGGGTTCTTTTTATTAAAAAAAGTGTTTCATTTTCTACTGAACAGAAGATAAAGATTTGTTTCTTGTTGCTGTTGACAGGTTGAAATGGTCAATCCAGTGAGAAACAAGAAGTGCCAGCATTACTATGATCAGGAAGCCATCCTGTCCCTCATTAAGACGAAGCAAAACAATAAGAAGAAATGCCGGTAAAGTTTTCCAAAAATAACCTAGCATGGTATAAAAGTGCACATAGCAGACAACACATGGAAATATTTTGATAGTTGACTAAAAAGCAGCACTAACATTGTTTGACTTGTTTATTCCGTCAGCTGTCCCGTGGTGGGCTGTGGAAACACGGACGTCAGGCCGGCGGATTTGGAATTGGACCTGGTTATGAGGAGGATGATACAGAACCATAAGAGACAGACTGGAAAGAGCTGAGCTGGACTCATGGACTGTCTGTCTATCTATCTATCTATATATAACGTTTAGTTTTGATATTACTTCATTCATTGTACAAATGCAAAAAATCTATATATTTTGTTAGCTTTTCTAAAAATAAATTAAATAGTATCTGTACGTATTTTTGCAGTCATCGATCTGGACATTCGCACACGCAGGGATATTATTCTCTGTGGGCTTTTGTCCTTTTAACCCCTGTAAAACACCGCATATAGTTTTATTTACTTTACAAATCTGAACAGCACAGGTTGCACATTCACAAAATTCAAACCCGAGCCTGATATTAATTCTACATGATGTTATTGTAATATAATTACTCCATTACAACAGCCATGAAAGTTGTCTTTCCGCCATGTCACAAAATCATTAAATCTCACTGTATGAGAAAGTGAATACTGCAGAATAGTAACACACTCCATGCAGACAGCCCGATCTGGTGCCTGGATGAAGCACACCATCAGGGGTTCTAGGAATACGTCTGTATTTGCTAACGTTTCATAGTGGAACAGTGCACATCTTATTGCTTGTCTACACCAGGTGTCCCATTTTATCGTGATTATTCAAACTACTAGAGGAGATTAAGTGCTTTAGGAAACACAATTTCTTAATTTGCACTCCTCCAAGCCCTTCGGGTATCAGGGTCTTATTTTTTCTGTGAAGTTTAGAGAATCAAACCTTTAAAAATTTTGGAAGCAGGACTTATTGACAGAGCATACCCTCCAGAGGTGTTTTTCCTTCACCGGGTTACACGCTGAACTGGAGCTGCAGAAAGCTCACGTCTACAGATTTACTTTTATAAATTGGACTTGTATAAAGCCAGTGGAAAAGTGAGATGAACCAGCCTGCCAGCAATATAGCTAGCATGATAGGTGAAATGACCAAAACAGATTTTATTGTTTTGCTTCTTCTCGTCATTCCAGCCCCTCATACAGTACAGATTTACAGTAAAATCAACTTGTGACTTTAAAAAGGAAATCTTTTTGATTTGATCCAGTATTGAAAACACGTGCATGATTAGGAACATGAACCCAGCATATAAATTTGGCCCAAGGCTCCGACAGTCTTGTTTAGTCAGAGACAAAGGGACACGGAGACGGCCGTGGCAGTACAGTACAGCGCAGTACGACTTGGAGATGAGACCGGCCTATTCTCTGCTTTTATTTTCTACCTGAACACTACTCTTAACCGGGACAGAGAACAACTTGTAAAGTTTTAATAAAATGCAGGGATGTAGGGACTGAATCTTGTTTTCTTCTGGACAGAAGCCAAAAGGCTGACAGATTAAATGCTTCCCTTTCACACATCACGAACACAGATGTCAAGCCTAACAAACTTTAGAAATCGTCAGGGACACACGTGAAAATTGCATCGCTCTGTAGTCTGGATGCACCATTTTATCAGTAAACATGAAACTGTTTTTCAAAATATTTTAATGTCGTCTGATCATGATCCGTTTCTTTACACATGAAGTATATCGGCAAATATGAAACACCGGTCACTTCTGCCTGATTTGTTGTAGTCCTCGTGTGTCCATGTGAGGTTTAAGCGCAGTGCTTGTGGGAGAATCTGAGTCCGTTTGGTTGTTGGTCCATGTCCCCCTGTCTCTCTGCACCAGTCCCAGTCTGCTTGAAATGCAGATCTGTTGCGATTCGTTGCTCCCGGTGCAAGGCTAGCCGATAGTAACTCCAAAACCGCATTGAAACTTGTTTTTGCGATGGTTCAGGAAGGCGCCGAGAGCCAGCGACAACGGGAGTGGCAGCAGCTTCTTCTCCAGCGTTGCCCCTACCACCCAGTTACTGTCTAACGAACCTGCGGAATTTCATGTTCATGTGAACCTCATGTTTTTTCACTCCATTTTACTAAATCTATTGTGCAAATTCAGCAATGCCTAAAGTTATTTTATTCATAATAATATAAAATACAAAAAATTGTAGTACAAACTAAACTCAATCACTTTTGTATTGATTCCTGTGATACTGTAGAGGATTTTCACAGGATGTTGTATGTTAATCAGTACCTTTAAATTGAAGATTAGCTTTGGGCAGGTCCACCTGATAGCCGAAAGTCACACTTGATTCTTGCATGCGTGTGCTCGCCTCAAACTCCACCCCAACTTGCAACTGCAGAAACAAAACATTTGGAAAAGTTTCCTTCAAAGTCAAGCACCTGAATTTACTACCACAGAACAGAGACATTACAGGAGTGTGGATTTCACTGCTGGTGTACGTGCAAGCGCTGCTGAATTGGTACATTCAATTAAACGCTACAGTTTGTGTAAAGGAAGCTGATACGAAACCAACGGCTACCTGATCGTTGGCTTTGTGGTAGTATGACGCGTGAGCACCCGCTCCTCCAACAGTCAGCGTGGCCACGTAATTGCTGCCTGAGAGGAAAAAAGGTGCCATGTAAAATCACTAGAGATCCTGACAGATGTTATAGGTAAGGAATAAAACACTGAGGGGCATGCTGTTATTTGTAATTAATCACCACACAGCCTGAAGTTGATTATTTTTCTATAACAGCAATGTGTTTATTTCCACACCGACGTTAGTGTTTGATCAGCCCAGCTCTCTCCTCATGTCCAAACATGCGGTGTCGGTTTCCTACCTGTGTATCTGCCCATGAGCGAGGTGACCGTGCCCTCCTCTCCAGGTCTCCTGTGGTACACCAGTTCACCCCCCAGAACCAAGGCAGGTGACAGAGACTGAAGGTAATGAGCCACTAAAATCCCTATCAGACAAACCATAAAGATGCGTTTACATACACTTGCCCTCTTCCTTCATTCAGTCCACACCTGTGTATGGCTTAGGGCTATTATTTATAATTCTCTTAACCCACATAACTAACTCAATACCAAGAGGATACGTTAGAGCTTTTACATCTTTTTTGTGGAACAATGAACAAGGCAATGCACACAAAACATTACTTTTCACTGGTGACATGCAGAAAATGTGCCAAAAAGATGAAAGCTTTGTTAGATTCATTTTGTTCTTTATTGGAAAACAATGTGGGGATTTGCATTTCTAAAATAAAACTAGGTATATTTATACTAATAAATAAATATATATTATAATATATACTCTCTATATTAGTTCTGGTCAAATGAAAGTCAGCATGTGTGAAAAGAGGTCCTAAAATTGGAGTTTGGATTGCAATTCTATGCGAATATGAGAACATGCACAGAAACTCCACATAGACAGTAACCTGAGCTCAGGATCAAACCCAGGACCCTGGAGCTGAGAGGCGTCAGTGCTACCTGTAGCCCAAGTAGGCATGTAACGATATATTGTGCATCGACAAATTACAAATTCATGATGATTTTTATCGACGCAAATAAAAAATAAACCGCGATTCGGCTTTTAGTTTTTCCTAGATGTAATGGCATTATTTAGAAAGCAGAAGGTGCAATAACATACAATAGCATGAATACACGTGACGTCACCGCAGGTGGGAGTAACACAGCTCTAATGTCCTGAAAAACAAATCTAAAATGGAAAAGAGCTTTTGTGTAATGGAGTTACAAATCGATTCAACAAGAAATTGGAGCTATCTTTATACAGACTGCTGAAAGCCAAAGAAAAGAGAAGCAACTGGAGGTAGTTGTAGTATGGTAGCAAGCTGACTACAGCCTTCACAAATGTTTAGGATTCTTAAGAAATAGCTTGTTATTCACTTTTTTCATTTTTAATAAGAGTTATATTTCAGTTAATAAGCTACTACATTTTACTCCAACTTTTATGAATGTTTATGAATAATTACTGTCGGTTATTAAGAAAATGAAACAAAAATATGTTTCCGTATTTAACAAAATTAATATTTAAGTTGATAAAGAATAGGAAAATAAGTGTTGCATTGGTTTCTAATAAAGTTTTCTTTCATATTTTTATATATTTTCCAAAAATATAGTGGCAAAATCGAATCACGAAACCCAGAATTGTGAATCGAGTCGAACTGTGAATTGGGTGAATCGTTACAGGCCTACTCCCTAGTCAATAATTATTTAATTAATTATGCGCAGTCAGTTTTTTTATGGGAAACTAAAGAGAAAAATACCAGATCCAGCCAGAATGTCTGGATTGCCCAGCGTTACAGCAGCAGTGAAGTCATCGCCGCGGTACTCGGTGTCGCACTGCCAGTTCACAAACTTGTGTTGCTGCGTCTGAAACACAAGACAACGCCTCAGTCCAATGAAAACCAGGGTCATGTATGTATAAAGCAGCTCAGAGTCACAGTTTGGTCTTAAGGTCCCAAAAAATTCTTATAAATCAGTAAATATACAACTAAACTTCAAACAAAAGTAAAATGGCACAATATATTGTGAATATGAACAAATGAACATATTAGTTATAAATCCTTTCTGGTTTTAGCTGATACTCGCACAAAATCTGCATAACATTACTTATATTATACTTTAGCTGTAATTCTTTCAGAAGTGTTTGGATCCCAGGCCATCTCCACACCTGTATTGGTGCTGCTGGAGTCACTGATTACAATTTCAAGCAACGAGTCAACCTCCTCCCCATGGACCAGTATTGGTGCTTTACATATGGGAGTTAATACTCATTTATATGTGGAAATAGTCGAGCAGTTCACTTGACTGTGCCTTATTGTGATTTTCTTTAATGCTGTGATAATCTGACAGTGTGTACCACGTTTTCTCACACTCGTTTGCCAACACGGCAGGGTATGAGGCATTAATCAGCTCTACTACTTCAACAGCAAAAACATTTTCTTTTCCTGACTGTTCAGATTTTATCCAAATTAATTCTGTAGTTTTTCCAGCGTTGTATTTGGGTTCAGTGGGCTCTGGGTTTGTATCTAGAAGTCTACCTTTCCACTAACCTTTCTCAATCCTTTAATCGACACTGTGCCTTCGAGTACAAATGTGTGAAAATCTCATAGACGCCGTGTAATTATTACAGAGATAATAACATTCCACAAATAAATAATAACTGACTACGCGCGCGTGTTTGTGTTGGATCAGGCTCTCCTCCAGTGTGCAGTACGTACTTGCAGAGCCACTTTGGAGCGCACGTGTGTGGTCAGCTGGTGGATAATCTGTGCATTGAGGCTGCCCGTGTTATCCATGTCACCAACCATTACTGGAAATGACTATAAAAGATAAAGAATGGCATATATGAACTTTGCACAACACTTCTGTCTCTGCTGTATAAGAAATCTAGATGTTAACATTGTGCCAGGTTAAAATCCTAGTGTTGAACAATTAACAGCACTTTCATTGTGGACAGAATTATAGAATAATCAACTGTGATACGGATCAGTACTGAAAAAAACATTTGCCTGTAGAAGGTCTGCTTTAAAAATGACCTATATTAATTATACCTAATCAGTTTTATTACACCATCAGTACTTTCTTACATGCTATGGCTAATGCAGAGGTTACATACTGAGATGCTCTTGAGAAAGACATGCAGAATAATAATTTTCTCCGCCAGTTTACTGCAGTAAGAATGCGCACCTCGGCAGGTCCGGTCTGCTTGCTCCCAACATACGTGGTTGCAAACCTGTAGCTGGAATCTCCCATGGTGCTCAGCGTAATTGTGTGGCTCACCTGCAGTAATAAAGGCAGAGGTCACATGCTTCTTTTCTTAGGCATCATGAGAAATGATCAGTCACTTCATGGCATGTGCTAATAATCAGTTCACCTTACTGTTATTGTTATTATTATTGTCAGACTTACTGCTACTGTGGATGCTTTAAAGTGATGCAAGGCAGAAAGTTATTCTGATAACTCAGTATTTCAGCTAAGCATTGGCATCGCTGACAAAATTTAATCCCCCAGTTTCATCATTCCTGCTCACCACCCACATGCCCCAGGGAAGATTGGAAAACATTATATACATTTATAATATGTATAAATGTACATTGCCTGTCTATCAGTTTTTCATTCACAGTTGCTTTGACCAACCAGAAGGAAAAAAATAAAACACATTCCCTACTGACTTTCAGTCAAAAGAGCTCACAGGTATGTTTAAACACAACACACTCTAATTGGTTCTTATCATTCTTGGTGTTGTGAACGTTGTGGCACACACGACTCCTGCCCGGACACCACCTGCTGGACTATGCTCACAAACTGAGAATGCAATCTGGCTGTAGGAAGGAGTCATTTTTAATACATACTAATCTGCTTGAACGGACGGTAGACAATCTTTCCAGGATCAGGAATAAGAAATGAAACTGAGCACAACACAGTGCAGAAAAAAAAAACTATAACTAATGCTAGTGCAACACACACTCGCCTCACATTTCAACAGTTAACTGAACATTACTTAAGTTGCTGTCAAGAATCTCAGAGTCTTTAGAGTTACATAAAGTCACTTTGTCCAGTGATTCAAGTACTCACTTATTTCTATTATCTTCTATTCTATTACTCACTTATTTACTTATGTATTAAAGGGGGCATCACTGATTCTGGGGAAAGATATTTGAACTCAACAGCCAAACAGATACACACCTACTTTCAGTAGCCCCATACCATATTTATGATATGCCACCCCAGAAAAGTAACAGTGTGAGCTATGAAACAGGATGAATTATTTGTGGTTAGTTTGCCACTTTGGTTCACTCTTAGTCTGGTTGTGTACTCTGTCTAAGCGAAGAAACTAGTAAGCAACTATTAGTAAACAAACATCACACTACATTCATGAACATGAGATGACTTTTCAATACAGTATCATGAGAATACAGAAGAAGGTATTAAAACTATAGTATATGAAACTATGAATCATAATAAGGGAAATCTCACAGAACAGTTTATAGCTTAAGAGATGGCATTAACACTGACCTGGAAGTGATTACTTAAACCCTTGTTGACCACCAGTCGCACGCCCTCCATCTGCAATGGGAAGACCTCTAAAGGGCAGAAAAAGGACACGGTGAGAAGGTATTGACTCAGCACTCAGACCTTCGGATTTAATGTTCTTAACAGTATTTCAGTACTTATGGGCTCTATGTAAAATAAAACCAAAAACTGATCAAAGAATCAACGTCCTCGGTACCTTTGCATTTCCGATGGCACTCCTCAAATGTGCCTGGGTTGGAGAGAGAGGTCTCTGCGTCTGTGCCAGCCTGTGCGCCGGAGCCCAGAGACGACGGCATGGTGGGCATGGTGAAGCCGGGAGGCACCATCAGGCCTGGACCCCCCTGAGTGCTACCACTGCCTGAAGCAGGGGGGTTTGGGGACGTGGCAGCCAACACACTGCCCATGCTGAGACACACAATTTACACTCATGCAGGTTAATGATAGAAATCATACATCAAAGTGCTAGAAAGTGTAGGATGAGAACCACTCATCATAGTAAGTCTTATGTGCCAGATACTGTATAAATTACATCTGTCCAACCAGATAAAAGTAGTTTCAGTTACTTATAACATATGGTTATAAATATTTATAAAATAGTCATAATTGTTTTTGGAGATGAAATTAAGTCTGATGCTTTTCTTTGTTGTAATTCTGTGCGTGACAAAAATACCTCATCACAAACACAAGCATCAAATCACAAACTTCAACTGAACAAATTTTGCACACAGCACATTGCCACGGGCTTCAGAGCCTTTACCCCTACACAAGTGCCCTACAGAGGTTACACAGCACTAGGCTTCCGCACACTATGTAGTGAACTGTGTTTTCAGCTGTAGCCATGTGCAGATTGGCCCTTCACCTAGGTCAGGTCTGTTGCTATGTTGCAGTACGAAGCCATGCTGCCAAACCACCAAAGGATAAAAATAACACGCAGCTAGCAGCTTCTGGTTAACAACCTCATTTAATCAACACCAAATTGAAGATAAAAGCTCAGTTTATAATGAAGTACACAGAAAGGCTGGTGCACGGTTTGCTTGGCAGGACAGCAGGTGTCTAAATTGCTAAAGTCAGATAGCCAACATGCTAACTCTTGGCAATAGCTACACTTCCTTTTGTCATGGACGAAAACTACAGTCCCGCATTAAACATCCCTGACCTCATCTCTAATATCATTTACAACACTATAACAACGCCTATCCATAAGCTAATTCATTTAACTATTTCTTATGGCCTCGTGCTATACTCACGTTGTGCAATGCAGTCTAATTACAGGGCTATGAAGCACCGGTTGGACGTATGGGACAACCTACAAGACCAACGTCTTGGCCCGCCCACTTCGTCCAGCTTTGGTCCGGATTGGGTACAGCATTCCATAACTGCAAGCTGATTGGTTAAAGGAAAATGTTTCTGCAAGGGAATTGGTTCTCTGCTGAGTTTCCGTCAGAGGTAATAGGTGAAGATCAGGAGTCAGGAAGTGATGTAACGCTCATCCATTCACTACACGTCCACTTCAAGGGTATTCTGCGGTTATTGCACGTTAAACCCCTGCTCGAGAAAATGAACTTTATTCAATTAATAAAGCCTAAAATGCTTTTAACTCGAGTTGCAGAGCAGCTGAAATGAAAAATCTATAAAAACAGACAGCTTTAATTTCTACTTTAATACTGAAATCTCTGCCTTCATTCATGTGTAAGGGAATTTGTAAAGCACACAGAGCATTGAGAGTGCTAAGAACTACACTTTATCAGTGTTGTTAAGGGAAACATGAGAATTAGTGAACATGAACATGAGACAAAAATTAAAGAAACTTTCTGCAAAAGGGCTGAACAGTAATTAAATAAAGTACGTGTGCTGATGATGACCCGAGTGCTATTATAACATCAACATGTTAAAAAAAAAATAAATAGACTGTGTTTGAGAGAGAAAGATGACTGAAGCAGGTCAGACTATTCACAAATGATACATTCAATCTGATAGCTGAATAACAGATCAGAACAAGCGTGTCGTGGTTAGCGCTGTCATCTCACAGCAAGACGGTTCGAACCTGCTGGCTGACTGGGGCCTTCCTGTCTGCAGTTCACATGCTTTCCCTGTGCCTGTGTGGGTTTCCTCTGGGTGCTCTGGTTTCCTCCCACAGCCCAGAGAAATGCAGCTTAGGTCAACTGGCTATTCTAAATTGTCCATTGGGTCCAGCTTGCCTGCTATCCTGAACACATAGATGCTATAGATAATGTATGCATGGATCAGTATAGCTGGATGGAGATTCCTTAAAAATGATAATAATGTTGATAAAAAAGACTTGTCAGACATGTCGTCCATCTAGGAAAAGCAGAAGCCACTTGTAATCCTTGACAAAGTAATGGGGTACGGAGTAATGCAATGGTAGGCAAAAAAATAAATAAATTACTGAGTGCCTCAAAGCTGTAATGCTTACAATAAGAACCAGTACTTTGCAATATATGGTAACAGATAGCTGTTGCATAAAGACATTTACTTGTTTATCTTAAAGCATATTATTCACTACTAATAGGAAATGTATGTAGTGTGCATTGGAAGGCACATCATTTAATAATGTCTGATTTGAGGTCACTTTGAAGACCATGGCATGCCGAATGTTTGAGCAGATAACGGTTGGTTGAACAGTTGAACGGTTGAGCAGATAATTTCAGGTTGGTTTCTTTTGTAATCTCATATTCAAAAACATGAAGCACATCAGATTGCTTGAGCAGTCCTGATCTCTTTCAGTTTTGTCAGCCACAAGAGGTCAGTAGCTGTATGCATATCATTTTGTCATGCCATTTTGTCCAGATCTAAGGTAGTGTAGCAGGATAAAGTTAGATATTTATAAGCAAAAGAAGAATGCAGAATAAACTTACTGAATAGAACAGCTAAATAGAGATATAGAGGCAAACAGGTGACAAATTAATAGAGACAATGGCTGGCATGGTGCAGGTTCACTTGTGCCCACAGAGAAAACGGTCACTGCAAATCAGTAGAAAATTTCTTCTGACTAATCATCTATATTTTATGATTCAACTTTTCTATCCTGATGTGAGTGGTGTCAGGGTGAACGGTCACGAGAGCTCACTGAAAGTTTGCTAAGAACGTAAATCATATGCCATGGCCTTTACACTCAGCAGACCTCAACCCAATTAAACACCACTTTGAACTGGAGTGTGTAACAGTACACTCCATCACCATCATCCAATCACCAATTGAGAGATTTTTTTGTAAGAATGGTGTTCATGTTCAATCTATGTCAAGATGCACTGAAGCTGTTCTGGTGGCTTGTGGTGGCCCAACACATTCCTGCACTAGTACTGAAAAGCAAGCTTGGACTACAGTACTGAAAAAATACACTGCTGCATTAACAGCGTCCTGTGGGACAGAGAACAGTAGTGCTTTGCCAGGAAATAGATTGAAAAGTTCACAATGGTTTTTGTCCCTGAAATCTCCAGCAGGGGGCAACACTGTCATGTACTAACGCCAAGGGGACCTTTTCTTTTGGACCAACTAATTAATGACAATCAGTGAAATACTATTGTATTAATGGTATGCCTTCTTTTGACATAAATGTCTTCAGCCAGTGCTGAGCATGATGATTATAATTAAACCTGCATCTAGCTTCACCTCACTGGCTCACAGGCACTTCTGAAACAGGAAATGTGTTGTCATTCATCAGCTGACTGTGCATAAGTGAACACTTCCTTCCCCATTTCTGAGCAAGACAGACACAAATAGGAGGCCATAAATAGCACGAATACACTCATTACATTGCTGTGAGAAAATTCCCATATGTATTGTACTGCTTCCCTCTTTTTGATTTATGTTACACATTTATAATCTCAGAGACTGATTTAATGTACAGAATATGATTTTGATAGGACTGTGGCTGTAGATGTGTTAATTTGTCTTACAGCATTTAGTATCTTTCTATTTGATACATGATTGCATCAGTTATGACTGTAAAACTTGTATTACTTGATAAGGGGGTTTTAAATCAAAATGGTGGTCTGACCTTATTATAGTGCAATATTTATTTCTGGTTGTAAATCATGACTGTGTGAAACTCTTTGAGTTCTGTTTTTTTCCTTCTAGAGTTTGTACGATTAACACCAGGGATGACAGTACTGTGCCAGCAGCTTCCTCATTCTGAAACAACAAAAGTCAAATTGAGGAAGAAAAGAAACAAAAACATATTGTTTTTATATTATGTTGGCTGTTTTTGTGAACAACATGAACAAACTGTCAATATCAGATATATGGTTTGATCATTACTCTTTACTTTGGTGTAAATTCTGATCGACTGGTAAGAGCTGACATTCAAGCTACAATAAGCATGAAATGCGTCAGTGTCCAAGAGACAGTGATATCTGTATTATGTGTTGTTCCTCCTTTCTTTGCTGCTCCTTTATTATAGCATTGAATGTCATACTTCTGTAAACTATTTAATCATAAAACTCTTTCATATTTCTAATGTAACTTCATTAGAAGGGTTTGCATATAAAATACACTTTATGGCTTTAAAATACAGTTTGTGGACACCAGTTCAACAAGTACGTAAGAGTTCTGTTCAGGTGTTCACAAACATTTGGTCATATTGTAGTTAGGGTAGGGTAACCAGCAAAAAGCTAGGCTGTGGATGGTATTCTTCCTTTCAGTGAACCCATACATATTTATTACCACAACACAAAAATAGTCTATGTAATAATTACAGTGAAGGGAAATAAGTGCTTTATTTTTTGTTATTTAACGCAATTCCAGTGCACATATCCACCTAATATTTACACCCATAATGTCTTTTGATTTTGTATTTATAAAATGAAAAAACAACTGTATTCATAAGAACAAAAAGATATGTTTAAGAAACATGATTGGTTGGGGAAAAAGGATTTGGACACCACAAATGAACAGCATTAGTACTTTGTTGCCAATCTGGTGCTGGCAATCACAATTCTAAGAAGCAGTTAGGTTTTTGTAGCATTGAAGATCAATTTTGATTCATTCATCATGGCCAATAGTCTTTAACTCGTCTCTGATGGACTCCTAATTTCAAAATCCTCCATATATTTTCAATGGGATTCAAGTAAGGAGTGAGTTATTTTGGCTGTATGTCTGGAGTCATTGTCTTGGTGCAATGTTCAGGTTCTCTGCAAATTCTTGTTTCTTGGCCAATGAGGTTAAATTCTCCTCATATGTGTCCTGCTACACCCCTCCATTTATGTTTCCTTTAATGACGTGTATAGTGAAGCAGCCCTGTATCATGCTACTCCCACCTCCACATTTCAATGTCAGTATGGTGTTATGCACATTCCTTCTTTATTTCTTCTGACCAAAGTATAATGTTCCAAATGAGTTCTGATTTGTCTAAATGCTTTTAGACATGCATGCCTGTGCTCCTTTGTAGCAGAGGAGTTGTATGTGGAAGTGGATATGATTGTGTTGCAGTTCATTGCTTATTGTTCTCTATGTAACTGTTGTTCCTGCTGCTTTCAGGTTGTCCTGCAGCTCTATTCAAGTGACTGCTGGCTTGTGTCTTACCTTCCTCATCATTAGTCTGAGAGTGGGTTGTGTGGTTCTCTTGTCCAGGAACAACTTGCTGTGGTTCCATGACCTTTCCCTTTGCATCAGACCAGTTGTACTGACAGTCATGTTGAAGGTCTTTGCTAGCTTCTTCTGGTTCTGTAGCTTTTTCTACTCAAGTGTTATTTGGTAATGTTGTCACTGAGAATTTTAGGAAGATCCTTTACCTTCATCATTATTGCTACTTTGTCCGTGCTATTGGTCTTCCCACCCAGTGGTAACTGAGAAATCTTTTTCATCATTTCTATCTAGAAAAGTATTTTTTTAATGTAATTCCCAAATTCCTAATTATTTCCTTATTTTCCGAGTGAAAGAAAAGCCATGAATTAAAATTTATTCAGCAGAAATGATCTTCTTTTCAGAGCACTTACTATACCACTGCATGGTTGAATTAATGCACTGGATCTCATGTTCTGTCGTTTCTATAGTATCAGCTAACACAGGGACTGTGTATAACAGACTCTCCACATACTGTAAAAGTAATAATAAATGGATAAAAAAGAACATATTTAATGAAGACAAAAATGTTCAATTGTTGATATGGAGGAGGTTTTCCGTATGAAGTTTATTTAAGATTTATGGAAGGCGTCTCCAGTGTCAGCGGTTTGTATCGGTCTGTTCTGCCTTAAGACTAAAGATGGAGGACATTGTGGAAACAAACTGCTTTTTCAGTCTTATTAACTTTCAAGATAAAGTGAGGGCTTGATAGCTACAACAAACATTTATCACTGTTATAAAGTAAGTAATAACAGGAACTAACTTGGTATCTGGGATGTTCCATAACATTATATGTAACTATAAAGAGATAAAGTGTGATGTGTCATTCTTGGATAAATAAAAAAAAGTTAGGAAATTGCTGTGTGATAAGAGCAATAAAGTACACCACCCAGGTAATTATTTTCAGCCAACACCACACCCCCATGCAATTTCATCCTTGCATAATTAAATTCCTCTTAATCTTGGCTAAGACTAGAATAAATAACCAAACCCTAAGGAATGATCAAGTGAAATATCACTTTTATTTTATTAATAGCTTTGGATCAAGAAGTGGGTTACAGCCAAGCTTTAACAAGTCATTTGAAATAAATTTATGCTACAAACATGCTTAACATATTATTAACTGAAATAAGCCACAATATATACTGACACAGCGCGTCAACATTTTCAGCATGAGGGGTGAAGGGTGTCATGGAGGAGTCATGGATCTATTGTCTCTCTCCATCTGGGCTTGTGACTCACTCTGTGCTGTTGTTGATGGTTAACCAAAACACCCTAAAGATTTGCACTTTCCAAAAAGTGTTTATTTCCAAATCTCTCCTTAGCTTCAATGGATAATCTCACCTGGATATCATAGATCTGTACCTAATAACTACTCTTATAATTCATTAATAAAGTTCATACTGAGCATCCGTTACTGTTTGACTTTATAGTATACAGTTGTTGAATGATTTATAAACCCATTATCCGGTGTCAGCCAGAAGAGGATGCATTCCATTTTTAGTCTCAGCATTTCTTCCTCACGTGGCTTCGTGTTTGCAGGGCTGCTGATGGCTGTTTGGGTGTCCTAAATGTAATTGCTTTGTGGTGAACACTTCTCAAAAAAAAACAAAAAAAACCCCCAAAAAAAAGCAAGTAAAATAAATATCTAGAAGTGCAAGCAATCTTCGTTAATCTAAAGAAATATGTTTTCATTATCAGTGTTACAAATAGGAAAACCATATATATATATATATGGTTTCCTATTATCATGGATTACATGGTTGAAACAAATTTTCCAGTATTTTAAGAATAAACATTTTTAAACATACTTAAAAAAAAAAAAAAAAGCGATGCACAAACGTCATCCCGCAGTTTCTTCTTTTGTCTCTTCTCTGACCCTGACTCCTTTTGCCTTTTTTGGGCCATTTTTTCCAAAATTGTTGCATTTTCACCAGGCTCGGGTTTGTCAGATGCAATCACTGTGATTATTCAGTTTTGGTGCCCCCTCTGGAACATGGTGCCCTACACACAAGGCATCATGCGCATGCACGTAACGGCAGTGCTGCATGTTTGAGTTTTTCTTTGCCACTGTCATCTCCTTCATCTTAGGGACATCACCATGATCAATCATCAATGACCATCTTCTCTCTGAGCTTTCAAAAAGATCACAGGTGATTTCTAAATCTACATTTACATTGAGACAATCAGATAAAATGTGACATAACTGCTTTTGTAGACTTCTTGTTGATTCTCAACTGAACTATAGCAACTCTGCGCTGTCTGGCTACCAGGTTACACTGCTGAACCACTGCACCTCTGGTTATAGGTAGCAGCTCACATCAACATCATGTCTTTTCATGCTAGCCTACAGAGAAACCACTGGAACTTCATTTACCTTAACAGTTAGACTCATCAGGACCTACATTCTGTTCTGATAAATTTGATCCAGGGTTAAGCAGTATCTGATTATATCCATCCATCCATTATCTATACCGCTTTATCCGTCTGGGTCGCGGGGAAGCTGGAGCCAATCCCAGCATCTTGGGGTGAGAGGCGGGGTACACCC
>JAQQZX010000033.1:3973419-3986640 GCA_030068355.1 Notoglanidium maculatum | reverse complement strand
ATAGATAGATAGATAGATAGAGATAGATAGATAGATAGATAGATAGATAGATAGATAGATAGATAGATAGCAGGGGTTCTCAAGAGTTTGCACATTCATTTACCCGTCTAAATTCCACCGACCTCCTCAGTATTTCATTTTTGATTTTTTAATATTAAGCTCATTATTTAAATGTGTACTATAATAATTCATTTATTGGAGCAATAGCAGGGAAGTTTCTATTCACAGTAGGTCCAAATTTACATTTTTTATAGGCTTGTTTGTTTTTGTCTTTTGAATTAAACCCATTCAGTTCAGGTAATAACTCTAAAAAACAACCCCCCCCCCATACCCACCCCGCCTATGCTTCATGGATAAACCGCTCCATAGATAACTATAGATGCACTGTAAGCATTACTATTCGTGTCTTTAAAGCATGTGCAAAAGTTTGCTAATGTCACCTACTCTGTAAAAAAAAAAAATAGACGCTGTGAGAGAGTAACAATAAATTATAAGTCATCTTTTAAAGCTGTGATTGATATTAATGCAGTGTTGTATTGTAATGCATATTGATCTAATAGTTTCTTTCACCTTCATCTTAGCGAGTATGAAAAGATGCCGGGCATCAGAGTCCTTCTCTGCTTTGGCTTGTTGGCTGTACTGCCAGCTCTTTGCCACCCTCACACCCTCTGCACCTTGGTAAGTACCATGTAAAGAAACATGTAAAGAAAATATCAGCTGGATTCTACGAGTTAGGACAAATGAAGCATATTTTAAAAAATAGCTTACTTACATGCAAAATGAGACATGCACGTCTGTGCTCCGAGTATTGTCCCAAAAGTCCCTGTAAGTAGGGTGTGGTTGGGTCAACAGTTCCTTGGATTGGTTGCCGTGGCCCTGTAGAGTATTCTCCAATATCCCCAGATCTCAGGCCACTGGATGTTTATTTGCAGAGGTCCATGAAGGCCATGGTGTACCAGGAAAAGATACAGCACCATGATCATTTATAGAAATGCTTTCAAAGTGCAATTACAAGCATAATACCAGTTCATCATGAACGGGAGAGACAATGTGTCTGTTTACAAACAAATGACAATCATTTTGTACATAACCATTTTGTAACCATTTTGCTCAAAAGTTTTAATTTCACCTATGTTTGGAGACTTTTGAGACATTCTGTTGTTTGTCTGTGGATAGCCTTTTATAATCTCTTTCTAATTAGACTTTAAAAGTCTTTAAAGTAATTTGTGAGTTATGAATACAAATTCTCTTTCTCTTTCTTTCTCTCTCTTCCCAGACTCAAAGGACGGCTATATGTAACAGCCTCCAACTCTCTTCTGTTCCCAGCAACTTGCCAGAGCAAACAGAAGAGCTTTTTTTAAATAAGAACATTATTTTAAAATTACAGAATGGATGCCTCTCAAGATATCCTTTCCTTCGCACGTTGAGCTGTGCAAACTGCCTTTTAAATGAAGTGGATGAGCAAGTGTTCTCCAGTTCTCCTCTGATAGAGAGCCTTAATTTTGCCAGCAATGAACTTCACAACGAGCACAAGCAGTTTGCCCAGTCTCTTGGTTCTTTGGCCAGGCTACGAATTCTGGATCTTTCTGGGAATGGGCTCAACGAGGACATGGTTTCTGAGCTCTTAGAGAACCTTACATCTCTCGAGTTCCTGGATTTGTCCAGGAATGTTCTACAGAGATTAGACGAGACCATTTTTGGAAATCTTCCTCAGCTCAAAGAACTGAATCTAGAAAGGAATATATTGTATGAAATTGATGGCGCATTCGATCACTTAAAAAAGCTCAGACGGCTTAACTTGGCGTTCAATTCTCTGCCATGCCTCGTGCAATTTGAGATGACCCAGTTGGTGGTACTAAACGCCAGTCACAACCTCATCGAATGGTTCATAACTAATCAGGACCTCCAAGAGACATTTGAGCTGGAGACACTGGACTTGTCTGATAACCGGCTCCTATATTTTCCATTCCTTCCAACCTACAATCACATTAGAACTCTGTTATTATCCAATAACCATATTGGCTTTTACAGTCATCTCTCACAGAACACCTCTTCAAACTGGACCAATAGTGTCGAGTTCTACAATTTGGGTGTTAATGCCAGCAATGTTACAGCAAAACTTTGGACCGATGACCTTCATGGAAATATATCTTCTGTGGAATTGCTGGATCTCAGTGTTAATGATGTGAGATACTTCCCTCAGGGGTTTCTTCAGAAAATGCCTCATCTGTACTGGCTGAGGATGAGGAGCAACTGCTTAGAATCCCTGAATCTAACGGGAGAGGATCTTCCTGTAACTGTGTATGAGCTGGATGTCAGCAACAACAGACTTACTGAACTGCATGCACACTCCAGCTCAGTCAGTGAACTAAATAACCTTACACATTTGAACCTGAGCTTAAACAACATACAGAAGCTTCCCCCTAGATTGTTCACTACTTTCCCCAGTCTCAGCATTGTGGACCTCAGTTATAACACAGTGGGTTTGTGCCATCCTAAAGTGCCACATAACTCAGACTCTTTAGCCTGTGCAGTTTGGACTAATCTTTCCTCATTAAAACAGCTCCATATTGCTGGATGCAACTTAATCAATATTCCCCCGTTAGCATTCGATGGCACACCACTAACATACCTTGACCTGTCCAACAACCCAGACTTGCACATTGGCCAAGATTGTTTATCAGGTCTCAGTGGGACTCTACAGCACCTAGGCCTGAGCAACACAGGTTTGCAGGACTTTAACTTTTCTCCATTTAAACTGTTAACATTTTTAAACATCTCCAAAAACTCAATATTAGAGCTTCCTAAATCTCTAATGACACTGAACCTGAAGCTCCTGGACCTGAGGGACAACATGTTGTCTAGTATTAAACCAGAACATGCTACTGTACTAACTAAACAAGTTCAAATTGTTTATGTAAATGGAAATTATTTCAACTGCTGCCAGTTAGAATGGTACAGGACATTTGCAGAGTCCAAAAGCCTCCATGCTGCCGATCTTTTAGAGGTTACATGTGTAGACCGACATCAGCGGAGGCTAAAAGCTGGTCTTTCTGACTCCATCCATTGTGGGGGCAGAAGCACAGATGAATCTATTTTATGGTATATTTTGCTATTTTTATCTGTTGCTGGGTCCATGGTGGGTGTCTCTGTCATTTATTTCCTGACTTTCAGACCAAGACTATTGCCACGTGTAATTAAAAAGAAATGTTGGAAGCCCACAACCTATTAAAAAAGCGCAACCATAAAACTGGTCAAATAAATGTACAGATGCTGAAGCCGTGTCACTTTACTCTGAGGTTTTTTTTTTTTGTATTGTTTTGTTTTGTTTTGGTTTTTTGTTGTAATAAAACAAGTGTTTCAAGTGTCTGGTTTGGCAAATAGGATACGGGTGTACATGCTTGCCAGCTTTGGTTAGAGACTCTGAAGAGAGTTTGTTTTTGTGTAGAACATTGGCACAGGCAGTGTGCCACTATTAAGGTCTCATTAAGGTCAGATTTAATTTTAGTTACTAATCAAATTTAATGATTGCAGTATATATGTTGGGAAATGCTGCAAATCATTAAATGAAATGTGTGATTGTTTGGAACAAAACATCATTAATACTTGAGAAATGCTATTTAAATAGCAATCAGAAAGAAAAGATATTTTGTGCATATTATTCCTGGTACTTAAAAATGCATACTGAATTGAATTAAAATGGCTTAAATGCCATTGTTTTCTTTTACTACATTTGCAAATAGTTGCAGGAAGTGCATCTCAGTTTTCAGCATGTCTTCTCATATTTCGATGTTTAGTTACTGCTATGGCCAAAAAAAGGTTGGGGGGTTTATCCAGTATTTCTCTATCCACCTGACAAGTCTCATCTTTCACATTGTACATTTTTCTACATTCTCTATGGTACCATCTAGAGCCAGCCCCAGTCTTAGTCTAAATAATTAAGACTAAGATTAAATCATGTAAAAATGGATTAATGAGAGATCATAAAAATTATAAAAAAGTTTTTTTAAAAGAATTAAAATATAATTCTTTTTTTAAGCCCATGATGAGACTGTGGACTTTCACTGCATTATTTGGAAGCAAATGATATGGAAATATTACATGACATTACAAATATCATTTGTTGTATGTATGTGACCTGAGATAATGATGTATATATTAAATTTGAACACATACATGCCTGCTTAAGACTGTAATTATTTTTCACGAGTAAGTAGAATGTTAATGATAACTATAGACAGTACAGCACAATACTTCATAATGCGTGTTTGGCCCCTGGATTTTTAAAGAAAGGCATTTCTCGATTGAGTTCCCACAACGTTTTTGTCAATTTCATGATGCTTTGTTGTTGTTATTGTTCTTCGATTATGTTAAGTTCAGAATTCTACAATTTAGCTTTCTTTTTTTCTCATACAACCAAAAACCTGACCAAATGTGCAGCTTTTTATTAAAGAAGAAATGTTAGGAAATAATAATAAACCCTGACCTGTCTGAAGAACTAAAGATACACACAAGCATTACACACATACATGAAGCATAAACTCATGTTTTTATTAAAAGTTGGTGCCAGGTCATGATGAAAGTTTACAGTTTGAAGGAAACCACTTGCTTTGAGTCATTAAATTCAGGCAAATACATTTGTGTAGATATGTACAACCCAAATGACTCAATACACATATTTTCTTTAGGGAATCTAATATATTACATTGTGCCCCATCTCGGTGTTATTATTCTACTGATATGTAATTATTTGATGTAATAATAGCATGTTTAATGCATTCAACGATTTGAAGATTATTTAAGGTAGTAATGCACTGTTTATATTAAAAATAACACATTAAGCCTCAATTAGGTTGTATTATCTTGCTCAACTAATTTAAATAATAAAAAATATATAGACCGTTAACCTAAATAACCAAAATGTCAGCTGGGAGTCACTCGGTAGATGAAACCATACACTGTGGTTTGATTTCCCATCGATTTTTGTAACACATGCTCTACTTCATGCTTTTTGGTTATCATGAGGAGAACTGTGACATTCACATATACACATGTGAACATGGTTTTTGGATGCCCAGACATTGTGTGTTGCAAAAGTACCAAAAACTGCAGAGGAAACTGAAATTTCCTGTTGTGATGCAGTATGTAGCAACTGCCCAGTTTGAGGTCTCAGAGAATGGGGGTGGGGAGGTGGGATTAGGGTTTGCTTCCCCAAAATGGCACTTTTCTAGCTTTTTTTTTTCTTTTTTTACTCAATGCACAAGACCAATAACTTTGCAGTGGGCACTCAGTGTACACAGCCCTTGCAAAACTGCCATCAAATTACAGATTAAGGCAGATTATGGAGTTCTTTTTGCACCGAGGACCCAAAAAAATTGCCTAAGGTTTCTGTCATAAAGCAATTGATAGTTCCATGTTTTAGCAAATAGCAAATGATAGTTTTGGTTAGGGAATTTAAATGCAGAGTTAGAATTAGTGAATAGGTTAAGGCAAAGTGCCTGTCAACTCTAGATAATGTGTATTGCAGAAATGTGGGCTGATCTAGACATAGTTCTTTTAAAATAACATGACATACAATCTATGTTGCCCATATATAGCATATATATGTATATATACTTGTGAAACCATCTAAGCTGTATTAGTGGTAGGGTCCTGTGTGGCTATGGCCAGTATCCACAAAGACCAAAGTGGCGTCGTAGTGTCAGATTCAGCCATAAAGGGGTCAGACCACAGAACTTAATACACATTTCTGTTTTCCCACTTCTCATTGGAATTATTCCCTACTAACTTTTTGTTTTACCTTTTCTAAGAAAGCAAATGAATGCAATTGAGGCTGAAGGCCCGAGGAATGGGAACGTTTGCTAGTATGCTTGAAGCATACTGAAAACAGAGCGTGGAGGCTAAACCAGAGCGTAACCAGAATACCACTGTGGTGATGCTCTGGGTCATGGTGGTTTGAGCACGGTGAGAAAGAGAAACTGGAGATCTCAGAGGAAGGCCACAGCTGCCACCATGAGGGTTCAACCCTTAATAATCTGGGTTTAGTTAAAAAAAAAAAGGTCCCGTGGCATTAACATAAGGGGTTTCCTACAAACTAAACCCAGTTTTAGATTATAAAGTAGTTCGAAGATATTTATATCATGGGGAGGAGAGAATGTGGACATATGTTTCTCTT
Source organism: Notoglanidium maculatum (assembly GCA_030068355.1). Taxonomy (NCBI): domain Eukaryota; kingdom Metazoa; phylum Chordata; class Actinopteri; order Siluriformes; family Auchenoglanididae; genus Notoglanidium; species Notoglanidium maculatum. The sequence goes on along the minus strand of JAQQZX010000033.1, from coordinate 3,980,465 downwards.
CATGCTTTAGTAGCAGTTGAAATGTTAAATGACTTTGTGAAACCTTTAATGGTTCTTGTTTGTAATTCTCACGTGAAGTCATGAGAATGACAGAATTTCAAATGTTTATTATGTGACAAAAAAAAACCCAGAAATGCAAACAATAGGAAACAATCCTTTAATGAAACTGAAACTCTGACAATGTACTGATATGAGTTTTCTATACTAAAAAAGAGACACAAGATTTGAAAGAACTGTCTGCAAGCTACATTTAGCGCAGTTCACTTTGCATTTGATTGCAAATTCTTGTGGTGGTTAAAAGTTTCATCACTGCAGCACTAAAAATGCATGTGGCTGTATTTCATTTCATTTGATTTTATAACAATTTATAACCAGCTAAAGTGATCAGTAAGAATATGCATAGCCAAGCAGTTGCTTTTCAGTCTGTTGACACTTGTTGAGGTCAAACAAAAGTTTACTGGGCCTCAAGACCACAAAGCAGAAGTAATCACAGCACTAAGATATACAACACCTATCCAGTATTTAACCCATAAAAAGACAGCATCAGATAAATCCATACAGCAGACACAGAAGACAACACACAGGTGGAGCGGAAGCTGACCAGCACTGAACTCACATTCATATTTTCAGAAAGGAACTTAACATGGCTCCCTTTAGCATGCGAGAGTGAGTAACGGACACCAGGGACGGACGGCTTGCAGAACCACAGCACAGGAAGTGAACAGCATGCTCATCTCTACTTCCACTTAACCCTCTCTGAACTGACAACAGTGTAGTGAAGGCACTGGCAAAATATACTGTACATAACTGAGTCAAATCATGAAACACTAAAGTTCAGAATTGTAAAAGGATTCTACATCAGTCCAGGGTTACGCTCCGACATGTAGGAAAGGACTGGCTAATGGATCAGGTTACTTTTAAAACATCAATGAAATGAGAAATGCTTCATAATACTTTATGTGAGAAAAACACTGCATCTTAGTTTAACTGTTTAAAGTACTAAAATGTTTTTGTTTTTTTTAGAACATTGATAAAATGTCCAAATGAAAAGCCTGACCTCTGCTGGTCCATATATGTACAGCTAAAAAGGTGAAATTCAAACACCACACCTGAAAAGGCTAAATTGTTTAATTACAACTTTTCTTTTTTTTTTCTTTTTTTTTTTTTTTAAATATTATACAGATATGACATCAAAAGAAATGAAATAAGACAGAATAACCACTTGTGTCCTCTCACAAAACTGTTACAATTCATGCATGTATACGGTAAAGGATGTAAAATGTTATTTGCCATAAAACACACACCGCAGAACAGTTCATAAGAGACATGCTGAGATGGTGGACTGGGACAGGATAATACGCAAACTAAAACTCGAGTTAGTTGAAGCCATAGTCTGAAGTATTCTGAAGCTTTCGCAAGAGGATGGGAAAAACAGAAACCACCAACTGTAAGGGTAAATGCAGTTTGTTGCACTGTTATTGCTTCTGAGATGAGGGGCTTAAAAGCAAGCATATTAAATTAAGGATGTGTTTGGTTTTTCCCAGCTGCACTTTTAAGATGTAGACAGTATAGTATGTGCAGCAAAACATGGAACACTGTACAGCCCTGATATTCATCCTCTGATAATCATTCCTGCTTTAACTCGAAAAAGTAAAAATGACTTGGGAAAAAAAACTTGAAAAAAGGCACAATGGTATTTAAGGCACAACACTGGAAGTAAGAGAATAAAATCAAGTTAATGAGCTGCAACCTGACCACAACCTGTAAACTGTAAATGTGCATTCTCTAAACATGGACAAGTGCAGAATACTGTTCGTTTGTTGTTCTTTCTAAACACATCTGAACAACCGTCCTAATCATTTTAGACAAACAATTAGCGCATTTCTGTTTCTAATAAAAAAAGGCTTTGAAATGCACTGGTTTACAATCGAAGGCATTTTCAAAATTCACAAATTAAAACATAAATTATATCTGAGGCACATGGCTACTATAAACCATCCCACAATATAATAAATCATTTCAGTTTCTATCCCTGCCAATGAGTTGAAGGAATTCTTTAAAAAAAAAAAATAAATCTGAAATTGTCTAAAAAAAAAAAAAAAAATGGCACCGCTATCTGAAATGAATGTCCATAAAGTGACAGACTTTAGTATGATATAAGGCAATCCAAAGTTAAGTTCAATAGAAAAGCAAACTCTTCTCATCACTTATAAGTAATATGGAGTGTTGGCAGTCATTACATTTCAACAGAAGCATTTATGCGTTAATCAGCTTGTAAACAGAAATGACTTGGGCGAGACTCTTCGCTTGCTGAAGCTAAATATCCAGGACGTAAAGATGGCACAAAAGCAGCTCACAGAAACAGCACAGTTGCATAAACACATTGAATATGGTGTAATCCCATCTGAAGCGTGTGTAGTTTTTCCCATCGTTGCCACTCAGTTTAGGAGCTCTAGGTATGTAATCGGCACTTTGCCCCTCTGGTTCCCGCGCTCTCCCATGAGCCAATCAGAATCCATGCCTGGGACGCTACTCACTGTAATCACCTGAAGAAGAAAGCTCACTATTACCACTTCATAGCAGGCCCAACTCTCAACATTTCACGTTCTCAGTAAATATTGCTCAGGTCTAAGCATGTTGTTAAATCTCTTTAAAGGCTGTGGAATGCACTCTGCCTGCACAGCTGCTGTCCACATGTTGTCTTTTATAACATTATTTTGTTTCTACAGCAGACATTTTGAATAAACCGAGTATTTAAACATGAGTTTCTACAGCCTGCTGCACCAACTGTGTTATATTACTAAAAAATAACGGCTGTACCAAGTAACAGCTTTAACAAAGCCTGAAGTTAGAACTTAAAATTGACTTCTACTCTCCAATACGTGCACCATTCACCAAACCTGAAACTACTCCGTGATTTGGTTCAAAGTGAACAAGGCGGTCATGCGCAGGGTAAGAGCATTTACACCTATATATCCATTTCATTTTCCTTATATTTTTAGAAGGATTTCTAAAAGTCATGGATTTCAGGATTTAGAAAGTCATGGTATATGATCACTGGTCATGAACACATCTGAAAAATACAGTTTCTGTAACATAACACAAGCAGGAGGAATAATTAAACTACAAGTTTTTTTAATATCAGAAAGTATAACAAGGTCTTTCCTCAGATAACGGAGATATTGGTATGATAGTATACAGTCCACAATATTTGAGCCACTTACCATAAATGCAGCATTATACTGTTGTTCAGTGTATTCAAATGCAGGTTAAATGTTTAGGTGTTAGATATTCTCATTGCTTTGGTTTGTTACTAAAATGCTGTTAAATTTGTTGAGGTAAACCAGCAGAACAGCATGTGAGTATACAATAAAGTAGGAGTCACCACTTTAAAGCAAAGCATAATCCTTTCTGATTTTGTTCATTTATCTAAAATTAATATACACCAATCAGCCATAACATTAAAACCACCTGCCTAATATTGTGTAGCTTCCCCTTTGTGCCAACGAAACAGCTCTGGCCAGCTGAGGCCTGGACTCCACAAGACCCCTGAAGGTGTGCTGTGGTATCCGACACCAAGACTTTAGCAGAATCTCTTTTAAGTCCTGTACGTTGCGAGTGAGGTCTCCATAAACAGGACATTTTTGTTCACCCCATCCCACAGATGTTTCTCAAACCATTCCTGAACAATTTGTGGTAGGACGCGTCACCCTACTTAAAGAGACCACTGCCATCAGAAGACCGCATTTATAAAGGTATAGACCTTCATAAATCAGCTGCATTAGAAGAATTCTCACCATCCATTGGTCAGAAGCTCAGCAACACCGATTTCTAGCAGAAGACCCACCAACTATCTGCTGAACAAGAAATAAAGAGAAGGCAGTGGGGAAAGACATGGAATCCCCAAGGATGCAGAAGAGGCACTGGCCAAGACACACAAGGAACAAGGACCTAACAGGCAGACATCAAGGAAGTGGTTTATACCTGGAGCCAGCTGGAGAGACTAGCACAGGACAGAAAGCGGTAGAGGATCTTTGTCAGTGGCCCATGTCTATGGGCCTAAGTAATGTAAAGTTACCATAAAGGTGTGTACTTGGCCTGCAACAATGTTTAGGTAGGTGGTACATGTAAATGTAACATCCCCATGAGTTCCAGGACCCAAGGTTTCCCAGCAGAACATTGCAAAGATCATCACACTGTCTCTGCCAGCTAGCCTTTTTCCCCACAGTGCATCCTGGTGCCATCTCTCTCCCAGGTAACTGACGCACCTGCACCTGGTCATCTACATGATGTTAAAGAATACATGAATCATCAGACACCTTCTTCCATTAATCCATGGTCCAGTTCTGATGCTCATGTGCCCACTGTGCTTTCACTGCTTGTCCTTCCTTGTACCACTTTTGGTAGGTACTAATCACTGCCTGCATACCAGGAACACATCACAAGACCTGCTGTATTGCAGTTGCCCTGACCCAGTCATCTAGCCTTAACAATTTAGCCCTTGTTAAAGTTGCTCAGATCCTTACGCTCACCCATTTTTCCCGCTTCCAACACATCAACTTCGAGGACTGACTTTTCATGTGCTATCTAACAATTCCCACACCATGACAGGTGCCACTGTAATGAGAAAATCAATGTTATTCACGTCACCCATGAGTGTTTCTAATGTTATGTTTAATGTTTTAAGGTTAGGCTGATTGGTGTACATGTAACCTAGAGTAAACATATTACACTGACAAATGACAAACTGCTTCCCTGGGCCTCCGCAAGTCTTGATTATGTCCAATTGTGTTTCTGATTGGCTGGTGATGGGGAAAATGTCACAAAGTTTTGATCTATGATCACTTTATGCTCTACTAGTTACAACATCCTGTGGTGCAACTGAATTCTACGCTGCACTAGTTTGAAACTAACTACTCTCAGCATATGGTTTCAGGCTACCTTTACACCATGATTTCCCATCAAATTTACAATAAGTGGGTGCAACAGGCTGCTAGGTTATACACTGCCTGTTCAAAAGAAAAGTCTCACACACTTTACCGTCTTTAGCTTTGATTATGGCACGCAATCGCTGCGGCATCGTTTCGACGAGCTTCTGCAACGTCACAACATTTGTTTCCGTTCAGAGTTGGATTAATTTTTCGCCAAGATCTTGTAGAGATGATGGGACAGTCGGACCGCTGTGCAACTTCTTCTACAGCACATTCCAAAGAACCCCAGATCATAGCTCTGCCCCCACAGATGTGTACGGTAGGCACTAGGCATGATGGCTGCATCACTTCATGTGCCTCTCTTCTACAGGGTAAATCTGGACTCATCAGCCCTCATGACCTTCTTCCATTGCTCCAGAGACCAATCTTTATGCTCCCTAGCAAATTGAAGCCTTTTTTCCGATTAGCCTCACTGATCAGTGGTTTTCTTAAGGCTACACAGCTGTTTAGTCCCAATCCCTTGAGTTCCCTTCACATTGTGCATGTGGAAATGCTCTCACTGTCACTGTTGAACATAGCCGTGAGTTCAGATGTTGATTTTTTACGATTTGATTTCACCAAACGTTTCATTGACACCGATCACCATCATTCAAGATTTTTTTCCGACCACATTTATTCCGTGAAGACTATGGTTCCCCACTATCCTTCCAGTTTCTAATAATGCGTTGGACAGTTCTTAACCCAATTTATTCATTTCAGCAATCTCCTTAGATGTTTTTGATGGATGCGTGCCAATAATTTGACCCTTCTGAAACAGATTAACATCTTTTCCACGACCACAGGATGTCTTCCATGTCGGTTGTTTAAGAAATGAGAAGCTACTCACTGCATCAGTTAGGGTTAAATAACTTGCTGCCAGCTGAAACAATCATCCATGCAGTAATTATCCAATGGGAGGCTCTTCCCTATTTGCTTTGTTAAATCCAGGTGGTGACCTTTTTTGGACAGGCAGTGTATTTCCCAGTTGAAAAATGTTAATGTTTTATGTCTGAATAAATGTTCTAATAAATGTGCAAACTAACTCCAACTTTAGAGCCTGTTTTATCAAAAGGAAGGTTTGACAACAGTTGTCCTTTAAATGTGTATACCTAGATATACATTTATTTCAGATAATGTCTAAATTTAAAAGTGTTTAAAGTTTTACAAATAAAATTGAACTGAAGCTTCTCATATAACGAGTACTGATGTTACCAAGAAGCATCCCTACATTACAACAAATCTCACATGCTGTTCTAGGTTGAGGAGACTCAGAATGATGGAGCAGGTTAATTGTTGTGGTGATCTAGACACACGGTGAGCACTCACTTCATCGGCCAATAAGGAGAGCTCGTTGCTGCTGGCAGCGTCGTAATCATACAGTACCCGTGCCTTGCGGCTCACGCCTGAGCTCAACAACTCGCTAAAGCCTGAGTGACTCTGTCTGGCAGTGGCAGAGGGAACAGAGGAGACTGGCAGAGTGGGTACAGATACGCTGGCCCCCGCCCCTGCTGAACACTGGTTATTATTGGAAGAAAATGAGGAAGGGAAGCTGTAATGGGAAGGAAGAGCATCAGAGGCATGACTCACATAAAACTAAAAACTGACCATGTAGTTGGTCCATGTGATAATTCAGTATACTGAGCTACAAAAATGTTAAAAATGATTTATGAAAAGTGACTTGTACCTTCCCAGCTGTTTCTGCAGATCCACCATATACTGATAACACTGTGCGTAGTATGTGGTCTGAGCCTCAACAAAGTCATTCAGACAGCGAAGGTGGTGAGCCTGCATGACAGAAATACACACAGAACCCCGGCATGCACAACAATCAATACAGAATATGTGCTTTGAATAAAGAAAAGGCTGTTTTTTTGTGCTTGGATGAGAAATTCGTGTCAGATGCAATGTTTACATGTGTACTGCTGACTCCCTCCAGGAGCAGTCTGGTTATCTCCGCCTGCCTGTCAAACTCACTCTGTGTCACCTTCAGCTCCTGCTCAGCCTGAGAGGGTGAGAGGGTGAGAGAGAGAGAGAGAGAGAGAGAGAGAGAGAGGGTGAGAGAGAGAGAAAGAGAGA
>JAQQZX010000033.1:3959964-3973319 GCA_030068355.1 Notoglanidium maculatum | reverse complement strand
TCCTCACCCCCCATCCTCAACCTCATTTGCTGTACGCAAACAAATTGTCACTGATTGTCTACAGAGTGCACCAATATGGGAGGTTTCCAAAATAAAGTGAAGCCAATAAGGCAGGTATTGACTGAATAAATAAACTGAATAAATGTATACAGGAGAAGTTGAATCTATTGAAAGAACTCTCCACTAATGGCAGATGTGCTTTATTTTGCTGCATGTATGCTTGTTTTTTTCCTGCTGTAGTTGTTGTTGTTTGACTATGACAAAGTGGAGCTGGCCAACATGAACCGCCTGTTCTTCCAGCCGCATCAAGCAGGGCTCAGCAAAGTGGAGGCAGCAGAATACACACTGAGGTAAAGGATACACACACACCTGTTTAAGGCTATGTGTTCAAATTGTTTGCAGCTTCCTGCTTTTATCCGTGATCATGAACATTATGCCAAGCACTTTACCTGGAGGAAGAGAGGAGAGCTGAACACCTTGTTAACATACCATAATCAGTCTGAAGCCAGTTAAATATAAACATGTATGTGGTAAAAACACACAACTCATCCTCAGTTCTCACTGACTTGCAGGAATATCAACCCAGATGTTATATTTGAGACACACAATTACAACATCACCACCATGGACAACTTCACACATTTCATGGACCGCATCAGGTGAGTGTGTCCTGATCCACTGGCCATAATGGCACGTACGTTTTTGGGGTTTTAATGTGTCGCTTTCATGCTTGTTATTTGTGTGTGTGTGTGTGTGTGTGTGTGTGTGTGTGTGTGTGTGTGTGTGTGTGTGTGTGTGTGTTTCAGTAATGGTGGACTCCAAGAGGGAAAGCGTGTGGATTTGGTGTTGAGTTGTGTGGATAATTTTGAGGCTCGAATGGCCATTAACACGGTGAGTATTTTATTGAACTTATTATTATTTTTTTTCTTCAGATTAAGCCTAATTTTGTCGCGATACTAATAACTAAGTTTTGATCCCGAAGAGTTCGTCAGTGCTGTTTGAATGTGAGTGAAGTCTGATTGTTCAGCCTGTCATGTTAATTTGCAGAAGATGTGCTTCCTTCAGTTATTGTGTCACGGTTGGTGTAACAGGTTTGCTTAAGCATCTCAGAATGAGGAGTTGTTTTCTCTGTTGCTCAGTTTTCATTTTGCCTTGAGACATTTATAATCATTTCTAAGCCCTGAGCTTTTAGCAGCAGTAACATGGTAAAGTGAAACATAGTGAATGAAGATTAATTAATTAAAGTGCCTGTAAGGGGGCTTTTTATATAAAAAAGGGACTTACAAGGGGTCTGTTTGTGCTGATAAACTAACAAGACCAGTCCTAGCTGGTATCAGCTATATAACTAGACTAGCTTGCTATGTACATTCGATTTATTACACTCAGTAATGCATGAAATAAAGATTGGTGTAACTGTAGTGGTGATGAAAGTATCAAGAGAAGCGGAGTTGCTTGAGCGAATTTGAACGAATGCAGTTACAGATAAATTATAGATAGATAGATGAATGTCCCAGAAAGAGCCAAGTGGTTTATTAGCTATATTGTAACATTGGGATATTTTCGACATGTTGTCTCTTTGTTTGCTTACAAGTCAGCCTAATTCTTTTACACGCCACACCTTTTACTGTCCTCCCTGATCGTTTTTCTCACTTGTTTCCCAACTTGTGAACTGAGTGTTGAGGAGATTTTAAAAAGCGCTTGATGGTCATTCAGCTCTTTCCTGGAAAGTTTCATTTCCTTCCCCTTCCAAAGCACTCTGCTGTGACCCCCAAAGACGCCGCATTCTTCCTGCTGGCCAATTTTAAAATGTGCCGCAGGGGTCGGGATAAAACAACTCCAATTGTGAAAGAATCTAATAGGAGCCAAATTAGTATATCAATATAGAAGCCACAATATTAATAAGGCAGTCAGCCACAGGAGCATTGGTGAGGCCTGGAAGCTCCGGACTGTATGCAGTTGGAAGATGTGTAGTTGGAGATATTATTCCTTTTATTCTTATTTCTTAGTCACATTAGACTTAATATTAAGAAGGAAATGTCGAGCACCAAACATGTCTTGGCTGATCCTCTGCTAAATGCTATAACCTTTAATTGCACAGAGTCTGGGTGCGCTTTATCCGAATGCTGTGTGTTTACTCCCTGTCTAGGCCTGTAATGAGCTGGGTCAGACATGGATGGAGTCTGGAGTGAGCGAGAACGCCGTGTCTGGACACATACAGCTCATCATTCCAGGGGAAACCGCTTGCTTTGCTGTAGGTTTACTATTTACCTGTTTCCTAAGCAGCTGATGAGTTGAATTTGGTGTGTCGGATTAGATCAGGGCAAACATATTGGAGAAAATTGTGCAAAACGTTCGATTCTTGCGGTGTTCAGTGAAACTGGCGTGTTTTGTTTTTAACAGTGCTCTTTAGTTACCCATTTGTTTCTGATAAGAAGCATATTAGCAATGTTTGTTTTTATAAATGTTGAAATTGTAAATACCTCCTTCGACCCGGAGAGATTGCCATGGTTTATATGTGGTTGCTTTTGCTTGGCAGTGTGCCCCTCCGCTCGTAGTGGCAGCAAACATTGATGAGAAGACTCTAAAGAGGGATGGAGTGTGCGCTGCCAGTCTGCCCACCACCATGGGCGTCGTTGCAGGGATCCTCGTGCAGAATGTCCTAAAGTAAGGGCCAGTCACTGCTCAGCTCAGGGCAGGGATCATAGAGGGATCATGGCCTGGGAAACCTGGAAACATTTTGACTAATTTTCCAGTCATGGAAAACGTGGAATACGGGAGAAAAAAGTCAAATGTCCTGATAATCCTGTGCTGTCCTGGAATGTTTGGTGGCCTTCAGATGGTAAATGCAAAAGTGCAACCTGCCCTGAGCTTGCATCGCAATCGTAGTCGCCATAGTTACCATATCCACAATGCAGCTTGCTGTGAGCAGAGACGAAGCCAGCTTAGTGATTACTGCGCTTCAGTAATAATGTGTAAAATTGGAGAAATGAATGTTGAGCACAGAATTATTATTGTTCCACTAGTCCTGTTATTATGTTAAACCAAGACATTTTGAGGATATAGTATAGTCTAGAGTTATACCCCGGTTTCAGTTGGTCAAGACTGGTTGAGAATGGTGACCGATCGGTTCCATGGGGAAATTCACTTTGCGTCATATAATGTTATGCATGTGTCCAAGAATTGAATGCAAGAGGTAATTTCTTCAAGAATCAGTCTATCACTGACGACTGGGGCAAGACTGGGGCAGGTGAGTTTTCCATCTACCATCTGAAAGGCCCTTCATTTCCACCATGTACCTTTTACTGTAGAGTTTTTTTTAATTTAGACTATCTATAGTTTGTATTAATGGAGAAGGTTAAACAGTAAAAAGGCTGTGTTGAGGGTAAATGGGGATTAATGTAAGGTGAGACGGGCCAGCAGCCAGCCCCGAGAGAGATTGAAACTGCAGATTTGTAAAAAAAAAAAAAAATCTTTAAATGAGGTTCAAATTTTAGGGATGGGAGTCTGTCAGATTAATGTTTCTCAGAGTGAAGTTCCAGTAAATCACATCATAGCTACCTCAAACCTGCAGATGTTACCTGGTCACTCTGACCTGTTGAATAACAGGTTGAATGATCCAATCACAGTTATGGTTTAAGTAAAAAGCTCTGGACACTGTGTTGTAGGTATCTGCTCAGGTTTGGAACGGTGAGCTTTTACCTGGGCTATAACGCCATGCAGGACTTCTTCCCTACTATGGCTATGAAGGCTAACCCACAGTGTGATGACAGACACTGCAGGAGGCAACAGGAGGAGTACATAGTGAGCATCTCTTCTTCCTTCACTTACTCATTAGCATGACGGTGTCAGCTATCAACAACCAGTCACAGGAAATCATCACTGCTTAAAGTTCTTTAAACTTCATACCAATTCCAATGACGTTCTTTTAAACAGAAAAAAGAAGCTGCATGTCCCAAACAGGAAGTGGTGGAAGAGGAAGAGGAAGTAGTGCATGAAGAAAATGAGTGGGGTGAGTGAAGCATCCACATACAGTGTTGTGTATTTTAGGTTTAGTTTCACATTTTTGCACTCTCACACTGTTCTGTATCTGTAGTCCTGCATTATGTGTTGGAACGATACATATTGTTCTGAGTTACATACATGAATGACAATAAAAACCCACTTGACATCACGTTTTCCTGTGAGACGTGACCAGATTTTCTGGTTGCCATTGTTAGAACAAAACAGTTTTCATATAAATTCACGAGAAAGTGAACCAAGTCTAATTGTAAGTGATGCGTAAAAGAGCTTTTTTTAGGAACAGAGGAACCAAGCATATGGTTCCAGGAATCTTCTTTTAGTTCCTGCGTCAGTGTACCTACTTCTGCACAGACTAGGAACAGTTGTGGCAGAGCTTACTAGAAGCAACATTGCCATTTTCTCTGGGTGTGGTGTTCAGATTTGGGACAGTAACAGGCTGCACCACACCACCCTGTGGGGGATTAGTTTCCTACAACTTCCCATGCTTAATTATACCCCACAGTGGAGCTGGAGCTTAGGATCAAGTTACGTTTTTCTGTGTAAAACTACCACTACCAAGCAATGACGTTACCAAACAGACTATAAAAAGATACTGTGTCACTGATGTACCATAACTCGTGTATATAACTCATATATAGTATAAAGCAGAAGACAAAATCCTGTGTGCTGTTTGTGTTAACTACGCTCCACCTGTGCTCTGATCAGGTATAGAGCTGGTGTCCGAGATCACTGCAGCAGAGCTTCAGGATGCGTCGGGTCCAAAGCCAGATTTACCAGAGGGCATAACTGTAGCCTACACCATCCCCAATAAGGTACACGCACCATGAGCATGACCATTATCCTGAATATAATCTGACAATACATGTGTTATAACAATAGTAGTGACTAGTACCTTTTGTTTGATGTTGATTTTTGTTAAATATATTTTATCTGCTTCCCGCTGAACCCATCACACCTACCCCACATACCCTGTTCCCCCTCCCCGACCCTGCCTACCAGCCTTCTTTGTTAACATTATTAACATGTTAACATGTTGCCTGCCTTTTTGTATTTTGCTCAGGAGGGAGATGTAAATGCAGGAGAGACTGTGGGAGAGACAGACCAGAGTCTAGAGGAGTTGATGGCTCACATGAAGAAGTTGTAAAGGCAGATGTTCTCCTAATTTTGCATACAGACAAGCTCCTGTCTCTGTTCTGAGGCGCTACAATAAATGAAAACATTATACGTCTTATTCCTGTCAGGTTCAGAAACTTCTGTTTACTTACAAAGACATTACAGTTGCATCTAGTGGCACACACTGACCAAGATTTATCTCGATTTTTCAATGCTTGTCTAGAAAGATAAATGAACACTGTATAGGGAACCTGTGTATTATTGAGATTATCATCGTTTGCCCTCTTTAGTAATATTGCTCAACAGTGTGCCCAACTCAATCACACACATCACAATTGTGAGGATTTGTGTTTTTCCATCATGTCTAAATCTTTCTAACTGGATATTTTCAGTCATTTTAATTGCTCAAAGATCTTTTGAGCTCCTAGATGTCCTTGTTCAATAAAGTATTTATTGACATTCAGGGTAACATCATGCACAATCATATGTTTTTGTCATATTTATTGTACTTACACACATTAAATAGTTCATCTTATTAATGCTTGCACAGGAACCTCTAATAGTTGGCTTCCAGACGTTACATTTAAATCTGGTATTTTCCCTATAAAATGGTAGTTTTATGAAATGTAATTTTAAAAATGTAATTAAAGTAGTGTTTAAGTATTCTTATCATTATAAAACCAAGCACAAATATCAAAACTCATACCAAAAATAAAGAGTAACCTTTTATGATTTGTCTTTCTCCTGTAATAAGAAGAAGATGATGTTCTAGCAGGTTCTCTGCAGGGCCATGGACCGTGAACACGCACTTGACCTCTACACAAATTCAGATAATTGTGTGTACCATCATTTTAACAATGTTACGCTTATGGCTCGGACAACTTTATGACTTCAGACGTCACCAGTTTAAACGTTACAGATGTATGCACACGTTCCTACGTTAGCGTTTTTGTAAGGCACATTTTCACGTGTAACACTGCAGTGCTGTACACATGAACACTGTGTTCTACAGCTGTTTACGCTCATATTCGTTTTTTTTTATTAAAGGTGACTGAGGCCAAAAATGCCATCTCTGCGTACCAAGGTTTTGAAAAATAACACTTTTAAACAGCATTATCTACAGCAGTAAACAGGACTGATGATGCCCCACACCTGAAAGTGTAAAAATTCACCATTCAGTTCATGTCTTATTTCCCACAGGGCACTGCTTGGACCTGAACGTTGCTTTGGTTCATTTAGCAAGTCAATTTTGCCTATTTTTTATGAGGGCAGATGGAGGGGTCAGAGGTCGCCAGAGGTCACCTGGGGGTGTGAGGTTGGAGGGTTGGGCTTCGTAAGCTGAATGTGTCGCCATTGGATGAGTGAGGAGATGGTGCCTTCTCACACACCAAAGATGTTTCGGCCTCCTTTATCTCCATGGCTCGTTTGTACAGCTCGGCAGCTTTCTCAAAATCCCCTTCCTCATAACTGTGGAAGAGATCGAGAGATCCAGTCACTCATTATTCAAAAATATAGCCTTGGTTAATTGCGCCCATCTGTTCAGACTGTATTGCATGTGAATGGGTTTTTGTGCATCTATATATTTCATAGTTCAAATAATATGACAAGAGACTGAGAGGCCATAGTCATAGTGACGAGAACCTTGGGGTTTAATGCTCCTCACTACTGCACATGATCTTTCCTGTAAGAGATCAGGGATTTTAACTGCTCTGTTATAAAATGAGAGAAAACAAACCTGAGGACTGCCAGATTTTTTAGCGTCTCTCCTACTCGAGGGTGCAGTCGCCCGAGGCTGTCCTCGTACACCCTGAGAGCCTGCTCATACAGTGGCAATGCCTCGTTGTGCTTCTTCTGCAATACGCACACACACAGGGGCCAAAGCGCCATTTGGCATAAATGTATGGAATAGTCCAAGTTATTCACCAAATCATGAAACCTTGCTAGACCACGTCAGTTACAGTTCCACGGTTCAATTATTTCTTTGGCATGAAATACGTCTCACCAGCTGGCAGTAGAGCACACCGAGGTTAACAAGAGCCGTAGCCACACTCGGGTGTTTGGGTCCAAAGCTCTTCTCTCGGATCTCAAGAGCCAGCTCATAGAGAGGCAATGCATTCTCCATCTTCCCCTAAAATGCACACACACACAACACATGCACGCACACACTCCGATTTACTCTTCTAGGTGCTAATAACTATTATGTATCCATATATAAAAGGTTTAATAATAACCTGTAGAAAGGAAATGAGAAAAACCTGCAGTGCTGCAAAATCAGTATTGGATCTGCTTCTAGTTGCCTTTTATATGCACAGCCAACACTTAACAGTCTTAATAATACGATATCATCATTACACAAGAGTGCTGCTGAATTCTTGCCTCTGAGCGGTCAGAAGGTGCGTCACTTTCTACAACAGCAGCTGAGACAGTGGCTCGGGCTGCAAATCACAGGGTTTTATTCATTATAAATGAGTTTCTTCTGCAGTCTTCAAATTTCACAGGGACTTTTGAAATGTGTACTTGTTGATATATTGGAGTTTTCTGTGAGGAGATATTTATATTACGCTTTCATTGTAACTTGAAGTGGCTGGTAGACGAATAACTGTAGTTGTGGTATAAGACAAACAAAATGTGATGATATAGGGAATGATTCATCTTATTAATCAATGGTAATAGTAACACAAAATGTGCCGGAGCGGATCACACCACCCCGTCATTGATTATGATGTCAGTGTGGTTTGATCAGAGAAAATGTCCATGTTTTTAAATCAGAGAAAATATGCTCGGCCACAAGCTGCATCGAGAAATAACCGTTTAGAAATGGAAATCTTTCCTTATATTTCGCAGCTGGTCTAAACCAAGTGTGAGGTAAAACGGAGTGCTGCAGTATGTGTGTGTCTCTCACCCTGCGTTTGTAGAGCATGGCGAGATGTTTGAGAGTATAGGCGAGAGATGGGTGGTCCGGAGCCAGGGCTCGTTTGCGGATTTCCAGCGCTTTCTCATAGAGCTGCTCAGCGCCCTCGTAATCCCTCCTCTCACAGTGCAAGGCAGCCAGGTTATTCAGAGACTGAGCACAGTCCGGGTGATCGGCGCCCAACACACGCTGCCGCATCTCCAACGAACGCATCAGGAACACCTTCGCTGCACTTTAACACAATGTAAGAAATCCATGTTACAATCCAACAACTGTTACAAACCAATGATTCATTACAGAGCAAATAATCAGGATCGCAGATTTAGCTGCATGGGTTTAACGTATCGGTATAAAACTTGAACAGACTCCTCAAATTTGACTAAAAGCTGTACAGTCAAAGGTTCGAGTCCAAGCTTGAGCGCATTTATTAAATTGTTATGTAACGAATTATGGACCTGAAATATTTTTGGCAAATTATTATTTTCATTCTTCACTGAAATAAGTATTTACGTATCGTCCTGAAAGTGGCATGCAAGTGTTTTATTCCTCTTTGACCACAACCGTTTGCAAATGATTCACGTTTTCTCTTTAACATAGAACACATGGTATGTTTTATCAGTTTAAAGTTACACTTAATGCTGTGATACATCAAGCACATTAGTTCCTGTTATCACTGAGGATATACAGTCAGGTCCATAAGTATTTGGACGAGGCAATAAATGGCTGTAATTCCTTAATGGTCAAAGCACTGAATTAAAGATGAAAGTCTACATTTCAAACACATCTTGACTACTTCGTTTCAAATCCGTTGTGCTGATGTCAAAGGCAAAATCACAAAAACGGTCAATGTCCAAATATTTATGGACCTGACTGTACAGCTATAACGTCATTCACTCACCTTTTTTCTCTCCTGAAGTTAATAATAAAAAAAACCCCAAAATGCAGCTAATCATTATACAAGGAAACTGCAAAACAATTTATACTAAAGACTCTCCTGTGAGACTCAAACTCAAAAATGACTCATTTGGGAGCTCAAATAGCACAATAATAATGTTCGGAGAACTTACCTCAGTCACACTGCACTGTCAGGCATTAATAGTCTATAAGTTAACACTCTGTATCATCACCATGAAGGAAATTAAATATCTCCTTTGAGATCTGATCCACATTGCTAAAGAAAATAAGTGATTGGTGTGAAACAGATTATTCAGGTATTGCACATTTTATATGAAGACTTCTCGATCAGCAATTAAAAATAATGCGTTTTTAAATAATTAGCGAATTATTCATTAAGACTGTGTAAAAAATATTCTCTGAACCAGATCCATCTAACGCTGGAGCTTTCGGCTTTATAAAGAACCAAAAATAAAGACTATTCTTTCAGCATGATTGCAAAAGTGTACTGAACTGGAACAATATTTCAAAATAATCTGAAATCATTTTCAGAAACATTTCCTTCACAAAGCTACTGACCTAAAACATGACCTTCAGGAAGAAGAGAGATTCTTTTACATGCACATTTAACATTTTTGATGTAAACTGATTCCTCTTGGTGAATGTGCAGGCAGGGGTAGTTATCTGATTTACACTGAATAAGAAGTGGATTTGTTTGTGTATTATATAAAGCAGCATCGTATTCTAGACATACGGAAAATGAGTTGACTATAATGTGCTGCGTCCACAGTCCTGTGGTGTATTATGGTACACTGTTAGTACAGTAGTTTTGAACATAGCCACAGAACCAGAACACTTTACTGCTGCATCGTCATTTACAGCAAAAACTATCACAGGTTCCCACCAGCACAAGATGGCAGTAATATACTAAATCCCATCAGACATATTTCAAACGTTACTGACTCGAGGTTGTTCTGGAGGTAGTAGAGGACACCGAGTTCATTGAGAGTCTTGGCACAGTCGGCTGAGTCTTTACTGAGAGTCAACTCTTCCAACTGCAGAGCTCGGCGACGCAGCAGAGTGAACCCGTACTGCGCACACACACACACACACACACACACACGCGCGCGCACACGCACAGATGGAATGTATAAAAGACAAGCCTTACATTCAGATGAGAAAAATCCTGACAGGAGCTGTAATGCTACTAAAACATGAATCAATAATAATTTCTCACCATGTGGCCTTTTTGCCGAGCCATTTTCTGCCTGATCTTGACTGATCTCTTATGCAGCTTCTCAGCCTGCTCATACCTGACAATGTAAACCACAATTAAATCAAACATTAGCAAAGGGCTACATCTAGATAAGACAATGGCTTTTATACCACACTGTTGTTGGATTCTTGAATATGATTGGTCAAAAATGTGCCGATTAATTTTCTATGACAGCTGGCTGCAAGGAAAATCACAGGTTTATATTAATGTGCTCATTCTGTTAGTGTTTCTAGTAAAACCTCATTCACAGGGATTTGAATGGTGGACATCTAAGACTAAGAATTAAAGGATTAATAAAACATGTATTTTATAAAGAAAAGTGCATAATAGAGATACAGTGGTGGTTCAACATAATATATATGTGACAAATAAAGGCTTCTTACTTTTCTATGTTTTCTGTAATTTAACAGAAGAGCTTTGTAACGGTCATTAGGTTTTCAGAACAGAAGACGTTCCAGTTTCTTGGTCGCATGAAAAGCTGCCTTTTTTTGTCTTATTAACTTTAATAATGAGAGGAAAAAAGGCTGGTGACAGAACGACTGTTTATATCTGCTGTAATGTAAGTGATCACTTGTTTTCATGGATGTTCCAGATCATTAAATGTAACTATATATAACAGTTAAAAAGTACAACTTGTCATTCTTAAATAAATAACGCTTGGCAAGTTGCTGGGGTATGAAAGGAACTAAACACTTCTGAACAAAATCTCTCTAAAAAAAAATGATCAACTTTGAGGTAGTAACAGTAACTCTTATAAACCGCATGCCCTGTTGTGTTTAATAAAATGTGGTTTTTAGCAAAGGACATACTTGTTTTGTTTCTGGTAGAGGAGTGAGAGGGAGTCGAGTTCTCTCGCCACACTTGAGTGCTCGGCTCCATATGCGTTCTCACTGATCTCCAGCGCCTGCTTGTACAGTTGCTCTGCGTTGCCGAACTTCCTCCAGTGGACGTAAACTCCAGCCAGCTGGTGCAGTGACTGAGCCACACTGGGGTGATCTGGATCCAGAGCCGTCTCACGAATCTCTAGAGAGCGCTGTAGAGGCGCAACGGCCTGGAAAAAACCACACACCAAACATACCAAAAAAAAAAAGAAGAAAAACAAGCAAAGAAAATGGTAATCATTGTGCATTTCCTTCAACTTGTTTTAAAAGAACATATTCAGCAAAGTACTGCCACAAATACACAAACATGAAACCAAAACCACATAATGACATGCCAAACATGCGTGTGTGTGTGTGTGTGAGTGTGTGTGTGTGTGTACCTGACTGAGGAGCCCCAGGTCTTTAAGGAATCGGCCGAGGGTCTCGTACAGGTTGGCCAGCCTGCTCATGCTTTCTTCACTCTCGCAATTTCGCTCAAACTCCTTCAGAGCATCACAGTATTCAGCTGCCATGGACACTTTATCCTTCCCAACAAACTGCCAGTATGCCAGCAGCTCTGAGAAACGACCCCTGACGAACAACAGATACCGAGAAATGTTAGTGATTATGCTTTAAACTTTATATAACTTTGCGATCAAGCAACATGAAATAGATTGCACTACTGTCACAGAGAGCATAAACATTTTTAATACTAACCTTCCTATAACACTAGTATACAATACCACTAGCTGCTGTACTGTAAACTCTTCCCTTATCCAAAACACAAGGAATCAACGTACGAATAATTGTGAGACGAGCTGGAATCCCCGAGCAGAGACCTGACACTTATCAACACACTGTTCTGACAGCTAAACCCCAGCATTTTCAACAAACACCAAGATTTCAGTCACAGTCACTGATGTTAACAAGTTTCATGATATCGTTAAAATTAGGTTCGAACCTCTCGATATCAGGTTACCACGATTACCACTAATCAGATCCACATGATTATGAAATCAAACAGCTCTGAAATGTTACGGTTTATTTTCGTGGTTGTGTTATGATCATGAAAATAGAAGCCTGGGTGTTAACAAGTCCTGAAAATGTTATGCTTGGTTTCAGGAAGTTCGGAGGTGCTCAGATTGATTTATATTAAACGGAAAAAAAAGGAAGATGGAGGAATGGTAGGGAGAAGAAGAAACGAATATGAAGTAAGGAAGGATGGCTAGTGACTGATGGAGAAATCAGTGAGTTAATCAATGGCAGACTGATGGACAAGCTGACACACAGACTGTTAGATATGCTGATGGACAGCCTATACGACAGATTAATAGACACACCGATGGACAGACTAAGGATAAATAGAATAATGGACACTGATAGATGAATGACTTCTGGTGAAAAAAAAGTGGCACCTCTTATAGAGATTCTGGGAGACAAACAGGTTGAGCAGACTTAGCTGTAGTTTACACTTGTCCCCCTGCTGCTGCAGCAACCATGGCAACTCGTCAGCAACACGCCACGTCACTGTGTTCTCACTGTGTGTACACACACACACACACACACACACTCTCTTAACATTCTCAATGCCATTAGCGGAGCATAAATGACTAATAACAGCCGAACATGTGACCTGTTTTAAAATACAACATGAGGAGCCTGTGTGTGTGTGTGTGTGTGCGCGCGCGTGTAGTGTGTGTGTGCGTATACAAGATACAAACCTAAGCTTCTGGTTAAAATACTGAATAAGTTTCTCTCTGTACAATGAGCAACATCTCCCTCCATTGAGGAACTCCTGCATTACAGCCTCACACGCCTGGATATGGTACACAGACAAATCACACACACACGCGTGCGCGCGCACACACACACACACACAAACAAACAATAAGCCTGATACCTGAAAATAAAAGTTCGTGCAAAGCCAAACATTTTGACACACCCACTTTAAACACAAAATACTATAAAACGTTATACACCAATCAGTTATAACATTAAAATGAATCGAATCGGAAACTAATAACATTGATTATCTTGTTACAATGGCACGTCATGTGAGTGGGATATATTAGGCAGTTGCTGTGTTGGAAGAGGGAAAAATGGGTGAGCGTAAGGATCTGAGTGACTTTGTCAAGGACCAAATTGTTATAGCTACGAGTTATTCAGAGCCTCTCCAACATGGCAGGTCTTGTGTACTTATGTACAATACTTATGTACATGTGCTTTCTCAGTTTTTTTATTTTTAATAAATTTGCAAAAACCTCAAGTAAACTTTTTTCAT
>JAQQZX010000033.1:3924255-3936973 GCA_030068355.1 Notoglanidium maculatum | reverse complement strand
TGATGTTTTAGGTCATATTTATGCAGAAATATAGAAAATTCTAAAGGGTTCACAAACTTTCAAGCACAACTGTATGCCCAGTGATCCCAGAGTAGACCTTGGATTTACTGCAACCCTGACAAGCATGAAAGCAGTTATTATGAGTATGTGAGTGAGATGTGGTGATCCAGCAGCAATAAAATCTTTTCTGTAGTTAAGAAGTCTCTCATTTCATGCAATTTGGAATACTACCAATTTAGTTTGATGCAATTTACATTCTAAAATTTTACTAGAGATTTTATTATTATTATTATTATTATTATTATTATTATTATTATTATTATTATTATAAGTGGGACTACATTATCTAGAATGTAGCATAACTTTGACTCTAAGCACTCAGACCTTTTACCAGTGTTTGATGTGAACATTAACTGAAGCACTTGATGCTGTGTATTGTGCATACATTGTGATAGCTGGTGTAAATATCAAGGGTGTGTCTGCTGTTATGTGTTGGTCCTGGTATATTATAAATAATGCCTACTGACTCTAAAATAGACACTGCTCTCTGGGCATTGCAGATTATCAAAACTAATATTAAATATTGAGTAATCTCCATCAATCGCTGCTTTTTCTACTGAAATAAACATGTCTTAAGTCTAAATCTTTTTGTGGTTAAATATGTTAGTAAAAAGTACTTTTAAGGAGGTAAATCCAGGTCAATTCAGATTTCCTAGTAACACTTAGGGTATCGTTATAAATAACTGCAATGCCTCCTTCCTCCTCTGCTAGTTAGAAGAGTAATGTGTCTGTCAGGAAAGCTAAAGCTGCATACTCCTACTCAGAATGATTCATATGTAATCCAAACATTACATATACTGTATGTGCTTGGTTTCAAATAAAGCTTTACTGCTTTTCTACACATCGTGTTTTATGACCAAAACTTCATAAGAAACCAATTTTAAAAAAAAGTAATTGGTCTATTCACATTTTGGAAAGCAATATTTACAAGAAACAATATATAGATTCAAAAGAAGAAAGTTTGGTTACACAGATTCAGTGACGCCCCCTTTCCAACCCGCAGAGGAGGGCTAAAAAAAGACAAAAGGAAAAAGGTTAAGGGTTGAGAAAATAGCACGTTTATTGATCATATGCATACAAGTACAAAGCAAATGTTTCAGAAATTTTTAGTTCAGTTTAGTTTATGCAAATATTTTTTCACACAACTTTACAAAATGAATGAGGCCAAATGTGCAAAAAGCCAGTCTATAACAATGGGAGTGCTCCTTTGCACAAAACTACTGTGGCCATCTTGTTTTAAAAAAAATCAATTGAGTGACTCCTTATTATGTTGTTTTTTATGACATTACTTATTCCATTACTTATGCTCTGCACTCAGGTGGTGGACTGCAGTCTGTGATTGTTTGTTGCTCTTCCACACAGCTGAAGTAGAGTCTTCCGGTAATTATGAGCCAGGAAGAAGTACATAACCGGATCCATTACACCACTGATACATGTGATAGCAGAGGTTAAGCGGTTACCAAAGGCCAGATATCTATTTTCAAAATCAGATAACTTGCTATTTCTGTGGCGCTCAATGTAAATGAAGCGGTGCACGTGATAGGGCACAAAAGCTACTATAAAGATAGCCAGAGTCAGCAAGATCATTCTGACTGCCTTATTTTGGACAGACATCCTCTGGTCAAATGTCATCACTCTGATTTTGAGCAAAATGAGGATGTAGGACACCGTCAGAGAGACCAGAGGAACAGTAATTGCAACCGATGTTGACACAAGGGCATTGAAAGATCTTTTCTCCAAGTACAGCTGATTGCAAATAGTCACATTCCTCCCTGATGATGAAAAGGTCACCGTTTGAGGAGAGAAGAGCACAGGCACCATTGAACAAGTCACAAACGCCCACAAAATGGCACAAACCACTTTAGCATTTTTACTTCTCCTCAGGGATTGATACTTCAGGGGCAGGTTGATGGCAAACAGGCGGTCCAGGCTAATGCAAGTTATGAGGTACATGCTGCAGTAGAGATTTATAAAGAACAGGAATCCTACAAGGCGACAAGATACCTCCCCAAGTGGCCAGTGACTGTTTGAAGCATGATAAATCACACGCATGGGTAGCACCAAGACATAACACATGTCAGCTATAGCCAGGTTCAGCAGGAATACCTTGGAAGAGGAAGAGCTCTTGTTATGAATGAAAACCCACAGAGCCAGCATGTTGCACGGAACAGAAACAATGAATATTATGATGTATATGGTGGCAAAGAACATGTTCTCTTCATGGGACCCAGCCGAATAGATGGCATTCTCCAATGAGAAATTCATAAGTTTATCTTCACTTTGTTTCTGAGAGAGATAGAGATGGAAAAGTCACTTTTGAAACAAGATAACTTGAAATTGAAATTATATGGTTCTGTCTGACTTGCAAGTTAAATGTTATTTACATGCCATTGAATACATGCAGTTTGCACCAAAATATTAATTAAAGGGTTAAAAGTAAAATTATCGAAAGTTGTAAAATTACATCTCCGTTGACCTTATTTCTATTCTAACTTTAGGAAGATTTTTTTTTTTACATCAGAGTTGTCTCACAAATGAATCAAGTTTTACAAAGAAAACTACAATTGGCCCACTGTTAAGAATGTTCAAAGGGTCTTATTTGCAGATAAAATTGACTCCAGGATGTATCAGCTGCCAGTAGCTTCTATTTTCCCCTCTTCAAAATATTAATAACATTCTATATGCCTACATTAGAAATAATGTCATGAAAGTATATAATTAATAGAGAGATTATAAAATAAGACAACACATTGTGCCCAGGTGTTGAATGAGGTCAGAAGGATAAATAATACTTTGGATTTCACCATTATCTTGTGATTTATAACATAAAATATATGTTCATAATGTTTTTAATGCTTGACCGATGGTAAACTCTGCTGTTCATACTTAGAACATGGCTTATTTTTTCACAGCATTTTCCTGAAGAAAGAATTGAAGTTTCAAAAAATTTAAGAAGTGTCATATATATAGCATTTTCCAATTAAAACATATTTTACTGTTCCATCCATCTAGCCATTATCTATACTGCTTATCTGTCAGGGTCACAGGGAAGCTGGAGCCAATCTTAGATTCCTTTTCTGTCAAAACCTTTGTCAGTTTGAAATCTTATAAATGTTTTAAAAATATTTAAAATACTGAGGTTTCATTCAGAGGTATTTCAGGGAGCACAGTTCTATAATTTTAGGTATATTTCATTGAAAAGACAGTACTTTCAGCAATTAGGTACTTACTGGTAAGTTGAATAATTCTTCTTTCATGGTGATTTCTGATAGACTAATTAATGCTCTTCGGCCTCTGCAGGACTTTTCAAATGACTTTAGCTATCATTACCTGCTTCCTGTTGTGGTTCTTCACATGATGTAGTAAAACCTCCCACTCGCTTTCTCTGTAGAATGAGGTGAACACTTATAAAGACAAGATGAATCAAACTTGCCAGTCTAGGAATATTTGTGATGTGAAGAATAGTTCACAAATGTATCATAATTTTGTCCTAAGTATGTGTTCACTGTATTAGTTACTTATGTTGAAACCATGTTCAATGAACATTTTTTCAGAAAAAAATATCCTCTATAGGTCATTAGATGTACAACACTGAGGAATGTAAGACTGCTGTCATTGTTTTGTTGAAACTGCATCACCTTAAATGATATCTAGCCAGCGGTGATATTTTCTTTTCATGGATAGTTTACAGGAGTCCCGAGAAACCTCATAGCAACGGATATAGCTACAGTCAATAACTTTACACCTACATAGTGCAGGTCTGCAGTAGGTGTATGTAAGATCAAAATCTTGTTCTTTTCTTTTTAAGAGCCATTTTCTTATTTCTCCTCAAACCTTTGTCCTGAATGACAAGTGTATTGTGACCTAATGCAGGATAAGGTATCTTGATGCCATCCTTGTTCTGTTTCTTCCATCCTTGTTTTGGTTATTTCAAACTCACTGTGCCTTACGCAAGTGAAATTGCTTAGATGTCATGATTCATCGTACGTAAGTGTTTTATGTGTTTATCCATAACCTTGGAAATGTACCCTGACATATGCATCTTTATATATAAATACCCCTAAATTTTCTGTAGTAAATTCAGACTGAGTTCTAAACATGAACCTGTGTGTGTTTGCTCATTCTCCAAGCACACTTGTCACATAGTAGAACAGAGAGAGTGAGTTACTGAGTCTGGTAGAGATTTGAACCTGAAAAATAATCTTACAGTGTATCTGATCAAATGGCCAGTGAATGTAGGAATGAGCAAATCTTTTTATACAGACTCGCTCTATACCACTGGACAAGTCTTTTTATACAGCTTCACTATGGAAATTTAAAATCATACACTAAATTAACATACATGTCTTTATGTGCTCCACGCAGGCTCAGATTCATTCACAAATGGGGCCGTCGTGTCTGGGTCTTCCGTTCACTTAGCACATAACTGCTGCATATTCTCATTCATAAATCATAACTATGGATCTTCGTGTCTGAGTCTGTCATACGTTATTCCTGTGGTTACTGCAGTAACATGAACAGCACTATTATTACTGGAGAGGAGAGCTTGCGAACCAGAACATTTCTGTAACTAGCTAGCTCTGTGTAACATAGCTACTGAATAGGTGTTTTGCCTTTCAGTTGGAATGAGGTCATACACTATGGGTCTTTAATGATCAGCTAGGCTAACCTGAATACAATCATCATAGAATGAATAATATGTTATTGTTTACTGATAGGCACAGCTTTCTCCTATGGGCAATTGAAGTAATCAGTTATTTCAGATGAATAACTCAATAGGCTATGGTCCAAAATGTTGCTTAACAGAAGTGAATTTGTGTAGCGCAGAGAAGCAAACTGTGCTGCTCTTAGGATATGTTCACATCACAAGCCTCATTGTTCAATTCCAATTTTTTGTTCAGAGCAGATCTTGACGGTTCACATTCACAATTACAAGTGACCTGTAACTAATGTGAACATGCTCCGCGCATGCGTACAGGCAAAAAGCTGCAGGAATTCCGATCTGAGGTCTCATTCACGTCGTATAGCACAAACCGGATTTCTCACTTTCTCATCACTGCTCATTTATGCAGGTATCCAAACACACACATGAAATCATGCAGATACAAGTTAAGTGCTACAGTTAATGTTCACACCAGAATGGGGAGGAAAAAGTGATCTCTGTGGCATGGATGTTTGTACCAAATTGTATTTCAGATAATGCTGATCCCCTGGGATTTTCACACACAACAGTCTCTAGAGTAAAATAACCACCCTGTGTGAGGAGGGTCTACAGGCTGAAACACCTTGATAAGATCAGAGGAGAATGACCAGACTGGTCTGAGCTGACAGGAAGTCTATAGTAACTCAATTAATCACTCCTTATAACTGTGATGAACAGAAAAGTATCTCAGAATGCACAACACATCACGCTTTGAGGTGGATGGACTACAAGAGCAGAAGACCACATCAGGATCCACTCCTGCCAGTCAAGAAAAAGAGCCTGAGGCTATCATGGGCTCAGACTCACCGAAATCCTCAACTGTACAGTTTGAGTGAGGCTGATAGGAGTGTAACCCAATGTGATCTTCTGTTGTAGCCCACCCACCTCAAGGTTCATTCAATGTTTCATGCATGCTGAGATGCGTTTCTTCTCATTACAGTTATAAAGAGTAATTATTCGAGTTACTATATCCTTCCTAGGAACTCAAACCAATCTGTCAGTTTTTCTCAGGTTCCTCTCAAACAAGGTGTTTCCACCCGCAAAACTGTCACTCAATATTTAGTTTTTCCACTCCAATTTTCACACCAACTCTAGGGACTGTTCTGTGTGAAAATCCCAGGAGACCATCGTTTTTGGTACCATTTTGTACTAACAACCATATGAAGGTCACAGTGATCACACTTTTTCTTCAGTCTGATGTAGTGTATATAATATGAAATGTGCATGAGTTTGAATTGGTTTAGCATAGGCGTACGTGTTTATCACTGGTCATGTGTTTTTCTGCTTAAATAATACACACCTTGAAGCAGGACTTCATCTGGCACGCTTCCTTACTCTCAATATGCATTTCAGAGCTTCATTGGATGGTCCCACATGGATAGTCTAAATGGATATCATTTCCCAAAATCACTTTATGTCTCATCCGTTCTTCAGTGAATAACTTCATTTAGGACAAAGCTAAAAACATAAAGACCATGATTCTCAATTAATATTCCCTCAACACACCCAGCACCGTTTGATTTTATAGTACACAGCTGTGGAAGAGTAATAATTTATAATCACACTATCAGGTGTAACCCAGAAGAGGATGGGTTCCCTTTTCAATCTGGGTCCTCTCCAGGTTTCTTCCTAATGTTGTTTCAGGCCGTTTTTCCTTGCCACTGCTGCCTCTGGATTGTTAAGTAGGGATCTAAATCTGTATCTGGTTGCCTCTGTCAGGAGGTTAAGACTTGGCCGGAGAAGGATATTTCAAAAAAGATTATGATCAACATCAATGTAGAAATGCATGAACAAACAGACAAAAATATTTTGTCGATGTTAAAAATATATATATATTTTTTAATTTGAAGGATGCCAATAATTATGCACTTGGCTGTATATCTTCATCTGTCCACTAGGTGTGTTTATAAACATGTGAAGAAAATTTATAAGAAAATAACAGCGACAAAAAAAAAAGAGACAATGCAGATGACAAACATGCAGATGTTTAATGTTTTCATACAGAGTTTTGCCCACAGATATTTTTAAGCTGTTCAGTATTAAAGCTTTACACAAACTTAAAAAAAATCTATCTACAAAATCTTTGGAGGCATGTTTGTCTTACACGGCTCTTGCATGAGTTCTCTACAGATTCAGAAAGACAGAAAAAAAACTTGGTGCAGTTTGCAACCAAATCTCCGAGGAACAGTCAGTATATACAGGGGAAGTACACTATTTATAAGAGCATATTTATTAACTTAAAAGCCACTGTCTCACAGTAACGCTAAAGAATTTCATATAGGTAGGTTCTGTTGGAGTATATTCTTTCATTCTGAATGGGGAAAGAAAAAGAAAACTTTGGCAAACAGGCATAGCTAGTCACTACGGTCTTGTTTCATAAAATGTGAAATACACTGGCAGTGAACTGAAAAGAACAAAAACTGAAAATACCAATTTTTGATTTAAAAAAAAGAGGTACATTATAATACCAGACAAATCATCACTACTGCTGCAACCATCTGTCAAGCTAAAAAGACCAACAGAATATAATATAAACATTCAGTTTTACACTGTATTTATTTAGGAACACTTATTAAGCAGTCACTTGTGAGTATCTCAGTATTCTGTTAAAATGACTTAAAAAGAAATTCAAGCTTCAAACTCTTAAAATGACTGAGAATGCAAAAGAAGTAAAAAGTAGTGTATGAATAAGCAACAGCCTTAAGTCTACATGAAAAAAATCACACATACATGAAAAATGCTGAGAGTATACAGACAGTATAAACACATACCGAAAGTGGATGTAGCGTGACCATAATCAGAATAAAAAGAAAAATTGTATACCGGGAGCAAATTAGGAACAGCACTACCTCATCAGGGCAGAAGCAAATGATGGCAGAGCAGTCAAGCATTCTACGACGCATCCTTGGTGCTTGTTGCTGTAGGGATAGCTGATTTCCCAGTGCTCCCATTGTGTGGCCGACTGTAACTGATGAAGCTGGGTGTGTGAATGGTTCTGATACTCTTTGAAACCTGTGACAACATGGTGGGGGACAGAGGAGAGAGGGAAGAGGAAGAGGAGGAATATCGTCCATTTTGGGTCTGTGTGGACAATGACAGGCTTTTAGTGTTGTGAGTGGATTGAGTAAGCTTAACAGAGCCATTAGAAAGGGAGGGAATATGAGAGGAAGAGTTGGGGATTGAGCGAATGTTGGGGATGGAAGACTTGGAGGAGGAGGAGGAGGGAGAGAGAACAGCAGAATGGTTAACAGGGTTAGTTGCATCAGGCTGAGAAGCACCTTTTCCTGCACTAGAAGAAAAAGCAGGAATTTTAGAGGCAGGCATTGTAGGGGAAGTGGATTTGGGATCTCCTCCAGATCTTTTAGCACTTCCGTTAGCCTGTAAACAAAGATGTCAGAAAACATTGGACTTTCATCCCTAAGGTTTGTCATGATGAAGATGTTCAAGCACATTTAAATTACTCTAATAGGAGTTAACAGTTAATTATCACAGATAATCAGAGACAGACTATATATTACATATAACTGAGTGTGTCTCACACACACATGCACACACGAACGCACACGCGCTCACACACAAAGATTATCATCCTTTTGTTCAGGGCTGTAAGTGAAAGATACGAGTGAAAATTAGGGAGAGAACATTCATGTTTAAAGAACATTCATATTTTAAGGTTAGTGATCCAAAGTGTGATGGAAACCAACCAGTTATACAAGACCAGAGGGGGCTCCAAGAAGTGGGAGGAGGTGCACTGTGGGAAGGTTTCCAGAGGGCGGTGGAAGTTTAGTAGGGGGCTGATCCTGGAAGTGGGAAAGGGGACTTATCCCCTTAGAAGTGAACAGGGGAAAGTGTCTGATATTGGGTTTAGTAGAGGAGCGCCTTGGATAGCAAAGAAATTTGTGTCATGGGAAACAATAATATTTGTAGTGTCACAGATCAGTTATGTAGGTTTGGGAGCAAAAGCGAAATATAAAACATACGATGCAGTTTTAGTTAATAGTTCAAGCAGCATCTACCCAAAGCACAGTACAGATAAGAGGTGAGAGTAAGCAACGAAGGAGAAGAAACTCTGGCAGCAACCCGGGAAATTATTTTGAATGAAATTAGATTTTTGTCCTTGTCACATAAAAAGCATCAAAGCCATAAGCGTGATGAATAAGCAGAAACATTCCATTATGCTACGAGATGACAGACGCATCATGCCTTGCAGTTGACATGCCTTCAGTGACAGCCAATGAAAGCACAGTCATCAAGACCTCATCCAGCATGAAAAGCAGCACTGAGTAGATCACACAATAAACAGGTGTTTCTCTTTTTAAGTCTTTCTTCATTACTCAAATTATAGCTCTACGTTCTATCAGATACATATTCTTATGTAAATGTTCTCAGATTGTGTGAGCCCTGACTGAGTGGACCAAAGGTCCTATGATAAGACTACCTGACGATACTGCCTCTGTGAGTCTTGCAGCTTTAGCTGTTTTGTTGCCCTTTCTCTGTCTGAGGTGCCCAGCTGCTGCCTGGTCTTGGCAGACATGGGCACTGGCATCCGACTAGTAGGAGAGGCCACGCTGACATTCTGCAATAGGGATTAAAACCAAACAGGAGAAAAAAAGGAATAAAAATAAAGGAACACAAAATGCGCTGTATTGGATCATTTGTAAAACAATGAGAAACAATGTCTGCACAAAATCTCTGTGGTATGCCATAACATTCAGGTGGATATACATCAGTAGCCATGTTCACAAAGAATCATATCTTACCACTAAGAATTCTTCTACAAGTGCCACTAAAAGTTTCTAACTAACAGTTACTTATTCATTCATCTTTAGTAACTGCTTTATCCTGATTAGGGCTGCAGTGGATCTGGAGCCTATCCAAGGAATACCAGTGACGAGGTGGGAACACACCCATGATGGGATGCTAGTCCATCACAGGGTGCACACGCACGCACACACCTAGGAACAATGTAGCATAATCAGTCCACTTCTGGAATACTTGCCACAAAACCTAAAGGAAACTCCACACAGAGAGTAACTCTAACTAAGAGTGTATAACTTATGAATGAATATTGGCAATGAGTGGCTGATGTAAGGAGCCACTTCTACCCTTAAGATTCTTTGTGATTATGGCCCCAAGAGAGGAAAAGATGCATGCAAACCTCTACACCAACAGAAAAAAATGTTTTGCTCTTGTACCTCAGGACCCATTTAAAAGAATCAGAAAAAAAAAAGACAAAGTGACAGTGTGCTTCTTAGTCTGTGAGTAATCTTTCTGGCTGCTTGAACATAAAGTTAGAAACTCATCAGTGAATATATGAAGGCAGTGGTGTAGGCTCTCATAAAATCACCCACAAGACACCAGACTAGACATTATATTTACATATAGTGTTAAAAAGTAGATCCCATAGTCATTGCTCTGAATGAGAAGAGGAGGTTAGGGATCTGTGAAAGCCACCGGTTAGATTTGGATTACTGTGAGGAATAGGAGATGTAGAAACCCCAGAATCTTCACTACCAAGGCGGTCAGAGCTAGAGAGAGACCTGCTGAGGAGGAGCTGGGGTGACGGCCACGCCTGTTGTGGTGATCACAGGAGGTCGAGGAAGAAGCTGCGGTTTGGGCTTCTTCCGAAGGCTAGGGCGCTTGCTCGAGCTGGAAGGTTTTGTGACCACAGTTTTCTGAGGAACTACTTTGTCTGAAGCCTCTGCACCCTGGCTGCCATGAGGTTTAGAGTAGTCAGTGGGCGGCAGGTCATCAGAAGACCTTGGTCCCATTTCACTGATTGTGGTCTCAAGCTGTTTGATAGTCTGTTCAAGGCTATCAAGCGTCTTGTAAGTGCTTTTTCGGATCTCCTCTGTCCTTCCATGTGGGTCCTGGGCAACAGAATCTGATTTTGAGTTATCCTGCTTGGAACAAGAAATTTCAAATCTCTTGGTCTCTTTGTGTTGTTTAATAGTACCATCTGATTCCTCCTCATCTTCATACACCACCACTTGTAAGGTCTTCTTGCCGGTCTTAGTTCCAGTGCGGATGGCCTGTGTTAGAGCAGCCAACTGCTTTTTAGGGAATTTAAACTTGAACTTTTTCTTAACATCCTGTTTGGCATCACTAGTAGCCTGTGTTTCAGTCCCCCCATCAGATAACAGTGATGAAGACAAAAAAGGGTTTGCCCCATTTTGTGCTTTCTCAGAATTTCTCTTATCCCCATCTTGTACTACCCGTTCTCCCCCATTTTTTTTATCCTCATCCTCAGTTTCCTCACTTTCTTCATCTATCCTTTCTTCAGCCAACATTCTTTCCAGTTCCTCTTCACACTCAAAAACGGTGGAGAGGCGCTTGTAGGCTGAGCGTATATCCATTGGTTCATCAAAAATGATAATGACAGGATTTTTACTGAATTCATTATATTCAGCATCAGTAAAACCTTTGCTACAAGAAATGGTAGAAATGTCACTGCCATGTGGTTTGCTGCCTACAGTCACAGTTTGCACATTTCCTCTCTTGGCATTTACAAGCTCCTGGTACTCTCCAGTGGACAAAGCCTGCACTTTTGTGTTGGTGATCATGAAGGCAATATTATCTGGTGGAGGGGGAGGAGGAGGTTCTTCTCCTGGCAAGTCAGGACTGAGGAAAGTCTCACTTTCATCTTCAATGTCTTCACACTTACGCTCCCTCATCTTGGGCAAGCTAAACACCTGCTGTTGATTTGCTGAACTCAACTCACCATGGCTTGCAGGTACCTTGGACTGAATGAGGTCAGGGCCGCTTGGTGAGACTGGTGTGCATATTGCTGTTGGAGACTCCACCATCTCCTCCACACTAAGTTGCACCTGTGGAACCTTGACCACATGGACTTTCCCCTTTGTAGGGCTACCTGGGCCTTGTTCCTTTGTCTTCATTGAGCTTGAGCAAGTCAGTGGTTTATATGGTAGATCACTGGGAAGGCTCCAAATGTTGTCAGGGGTATGGCTTTGGATAGCAGATAGGCCATCTGAGGACACCAGCAGCTTGTTTTGGGATTTCTCATAAGTATTGACATGTGACACCTGTGATGGAGATGACAGAGATGCAGCTCTGTGGTCACTTGACTCCTCTTGAGGCTCCTTGGTGATCTGTGCTGTGACGTAATAGATGACCTTTAAGGTTTAAAGGTCACAGAAAAAGAGAATGAAAATAGGAAGCTTCATACTCATGAAAGTATTTCATAAATGATACTAATACTTTATTAATAATAATAAGCAAACTGTAAGTAGACATGAGCATGAACATGAGCAAAATATAAGTAGCAAGTACTTGACAAATCTGACCTATTATAGTGACATAGGATGTTTACTGAAAATAATACATCACACTACTACATATGCTGTTAAAGTGCATATATCTACGATTGTAAATTTTTGCCTATTGACAATGAATGAAAGATAAAAGGAAACATGACAAATATACATGACAAATGTGTAAAGTAGATGCTCACCCCCGTATTTTGACATACTGCGTTGTTGCCATTTTCATCCATGACCTGATCTTTCTTCTCCTGGATTTCAGTATTCTGCTAGGGTTTTATGAGGAATAACATCATGTCACACAAAACCCATTACATTATGTTATCTACTTGGTGATATCTTAAGAGTTTACATATGTTTTTCACATCAAAACTGCTCATCTTTCATCATCTTGAGCAGATAAATCATTGCCACCATTAATTTAATGTATTTACGCCAATATTCCAATGCTCTATCCAATGTTCTCTTCTGATCTTTTCTAAGAAGGTTGTGGCAAGATAAATTATATTAACCCATAAAACTCCCAAAACCCAACAAACGTTCCAGACTCTTTTTTTTCTCTGTCTCATAACTATGTACCTTATCTATTATTTCAATATATCCATCCATCCATCCATCCATTATCTATACCACTTTATCCGTCTGGGTCGCGGGGAAGCTGGAGCCAATCCCAGCA
>JAQQZX010000033.1:3892173-3906746 GCA_030068355.1 Notoglanidium maculatum | reverse complement strand
ATGGCATCATCTGTGGACCGGTTTGGGCGATAGGCGAACTGCAGGGGGTCCAGTGAGGGAGGCAGCAGGGTCTTGATCTGCCTCATGACGAGCCTATCGAAGCACTTCATCGTGATGGGTGTGAGTGCAACGGGACGATAGTCATTGAGGCAGGACACTGGAGAATTCTTTGGCACAGGAATGATGGTGCTGGCTTTGAAGCACTTCGTGACGACAGTGCAGTGCTCAGGGAGATGTTGAAGATGTCAGTGAGAATATCTGGCAGTTGATCTGCACATTCTCTGAGCACTCTCCCAGGGATGTTGTCTGGTCCAGTAGCCTTCCGTGGGTTAACTCTGTGAAGAGTTTTCCTCACATCCGCAGTGGTCAAACGCAGCACTTGGTTGCTGTGAGAAGGGGTGGTCTTCCTCGCTATTACATCGTTCTGTGCGTCAAACTGTGCAAAGAAGTTGTTAAGCGCATCTGGTAGGGAGGCATCACTGTCACAAGCGGGTGTAGTTGTCCAGCAGGTGTAGTTGTCCAGCAACATTGGTTTATACAGTATAAAATAATTTGTGATCCCCATGGTGGATATGTAGATTCCATGTTGCTCCTGAGCAACACTGTCTTCCAGAGGCTTAAAACACTTCATTATTTCATGTGGCACTTAGTCTTAGCTTATGTTTTAATTAATAATCAAGTAAGCATTAATTTTCTCATTGATATATCCTTATGTATGCACCTGGATATGCTGGTAGTGCTGTGGCCCTGTCTTCTTTTTATGCTTCTTCTTTTTATGCTTACCGCTCACTGCTGTCCTCTCTGTGGAATTTACATCAATAACACAATTATCAGAACAAATATGGTACAGAAATATACAAATTTTGAATAGATATGACAGTTAAAATATATTTTATTGGGGATGCATTACAATACAGTAAGATTATTCACTAAGGAAATGATTGGCTTGTCATAAGTAACTTGACATTGAGAGTGGAAATGCTAGGGTTAATGTTATGAAATAAGTACAGCACATCTTCACAATTAACGCTTTCAAACAGGCCATTAAGTTCTGCTGATGTTTCTGAGGAGGCTGTGGATCTTGTTGTGTCCTTGCTGGTGGGACCACATCAGCATGCAATAATTAATTAAAAAAAAAATTAATAATAATAATTAATAAAAAATAATAATAATTAATAAAAAAAATAATGTTCAACATGTGGAACAAGAATGCTTTTTATCAACAATGAAAGAATAAACCATTATAAATTGTTCTGAAAAAATGAGAAGCCATGTTTTAATATTCCAAGGGCCAGGTCTAAATATGTGTCTAATTAATTGCAAAAAACTCAGTAGGTGGCCTGATTATAATTGACTGATTTTTCATGTATTGCTAGCAATGTTAACATCCTAGCAATACATGCAATCCTAGCAATACATCATCCTCTGCTGTTTCCTCTTCAGCCACCAAGCTGTCCATCACCCCCAAGGATGAATGATTGTCTTTATTGCTAAGGATGTTGTTAAGCTGATCATAAAAGGGTCATATATTTCTACCAGGCTGTTGTTCCTCTCTTTAAAGTCTTTATATTTTGAGTTTTTTTTATTTTCCTCTGGCTCTATAACCACGACCTGTGGAAGTCCCCCTCTCTCATTTTTCATGAAATGTCTTCATATATTATTTCATTTCTGTAGGTGCCTTCCATGTTTGCCTATACTGATGCATCTCACCACAGTGCCAGTAGGCAGGCCACTTCATCACTGGTTCATGGGGAACATGAAAATTCTGTTCACCACATGTTAAAGTTGGCTTTGACTACAACCTAAAACCACTTAATGGCTCCCTCCACCACCAAACTAGCATATTCAATGTACTTGTGTTGTAAACCTGAACTTTACCTGGCATCACAAGTCACAGACATAAAAAAAAAAAAAACTGAAATCCTATCAGAGCAGTCCTACAGATTTGTAATAATGTTATTTAGATCATATTTTAATCCACAGTGCCTATTTTACATGTTTTAATTAAGTGTTACTTCAGGCATGATTAACCCGTTTTACATTTACATCATTTGGCAGACGCCCTTATCCAGAGCGACTTACGTACATCTTATTTTATACAAGTGAGCAGTGAAGGTTAAGGGCCTTGCTCAAAGGCCCAGCAGTGGCAGCTTGGCGGTGCTGGGATTTGAACTCATGACCTTCAGAGCACTAGTCCAACATCTTAACCACTGAGCTACCACAGACAAAGTTTTACACTTTGATGCATTAGCAATGCCTAATTGACGTTCTAATGCATCACTTGAGGCATGATTATTATTTCATTGTTTTATGCCATGTTAACATTTTGAAAATCGCTATAATGCAAGGTTATTTATACCTCATAAGGCGTGAAAATCGTATATTTGTGGCGTTTTCGCGAGTGCATATACGTGACAAGGCCCTGTGGTGGACTGGCGACCTGCCTAGGGTGTACCCCGCCTCTCGCCCGAAGATGCTGGGATTGGCTCCAGCTTCCCCGCGACCCAGATGGATAAAGCGGTATAGATAATGGATGGATGGATGGATATACGTGACAAGACATGTTTTGTGGCGTATATGACCCTTTTGAGGTTCCACGTGGTTGCGTGTGTTGACGCTGACAGAGCGCGTGAAGGCAGTGTACAGTATCGGAATGTGCACGGCTTTGGGGCTCAAAGTAAAGAGCTGACTGTAAAAAGCAAAACGCTACTCTTCTTCCACGAATGCGAAGGTCCTGCCCTGAAAAACAAAACATCACACAGATTTAACTTTATATGGAATATAACTTCTCTAAAACTTAAAAGTAGGAAAGTGGGTAGCAGATAGCAGCCAATAAATGTTGCAGTGACGAACGTGCGTAGATTAAAGCCTAAAGGGTAAGCAGGGAGTGAGAAGGAGGTCGGACACACAGGCTCATTCACCTCAGAACAAAAGGTGAGGACCTGTGATCAGACAGAGGGACTACTATCCATGAAAATTGAACCTCATTTGAAGATTTCTCTTTGACATTTTTTGTTCTTCAGCTATAATTTTCTTTTTTCCTTTCTTTTTAAAAATATTTTTGTTGTTTGTAAATAAATCTGAAACACATTTAGAAAATTTGGCTCTCATATCTTTGGCCAAGACAAGATTTCTTACAATTTGACTATTGATGACGTCACAGTAGTTTTAAACATGCTACTAAATAGGCAATGCCATATCCTTTTTTTGTGACTATACCATTATCCATATTTATAATATGCTTTACCTTTTCAAAGTGAGAAAACAAAGTCCAGTTTTTAAACAAACTGAAGCACATATGGTAATTTGATATTGTATTTGCCTGATTCTGTTTTACTATTGTCTTTGTATCTTTATATTTCTATGTGTGTGTGGGAAGTCTATTAATGTGTGTATAGGCCTGCAGACATGACATGGGACAACAGATGAATGACTCATGTTTGAATATAGCATCGGTGTTCAGAACTTCACATGGCAGATGTGTGACATCAGTCAACTCAAATTAAGCATGTTACAACACTGGCCGAGATTTTGTTTCAATCCTTGGCAACAAGAGTGGTGTCAGAAGTTTAATTTGTAGGGGGCTCAGTTTCCAATAATAACGTATGATGGGCAAACCACTGACTGTAGAAAAATGGACAGCATATCATTGCTAAAAAGTGAAGCCACCACAGGTCTAAAACTTCTGCTGACTGGCTGCAATACAATTTTTACACCACCCGTCTCCATGACTTTCAACAGCAAAAAAACCCACTGTCCGTGTCATTTTCCAAACTGCATCTAAAGTGTCTAATTTGAACAGCTAGTTTTCCCTGTTCTGAAATATGCACATCTTTATTTTCCTTCAGAAATTAGTTTTTAACACGTTATTCTACTGTAAAGTAAGAAGGCATGAACACACTCAACTGACAGATTTCCCGGAAGAGGCTGCAGCCAGCCAGCTAATTTCACGACAGAATTTACAGTAATATACCTAATTTGAACTTTTCACATGCACTAATACAAACTACTAGCCATTTTTATTAAAAACATTTGAAACATTGAGAGGTTTAATAGGAAAAAGGCTAGTTTAATTGTGCTAGCTTAATTGTACTAGTGCATATAGCCACCATGATGGCAATATTATTTCTGTATCAATGACATCAACCCAGCTGGCTATTGAAATTTGCCCAAAAGCCACTTGTTCATCAGTGAACACATACATTAACTATAAAATTAGGATGAATTTTTATAAGTAGGTGTCACAAAAAATGAGTTTTTAACTCACTGTGCTGCGATCTAAACCTAGTCCTGACACCAAACTTAATCTGTCAGCGAATTTCCAGCTAATGTCCAAGTGATAAATGTCCTTATTAGATACATCTGGATTGATGAAATGTCTCCCGCTGAAACTATTTAAGCTCTTTGGATAGATGTAATAAATAGAATTTTGAGAATGCGAGCATATTCCTCAAATCCATTTCTACCGGAGAAGGGGATTAGCCTACCAAAGTAGTAAGTGATCAATGCCAAAGGTACTATTCAGACTGCTGTTCATTTCAACATCATTGGTGTTAACAGTGTTAGTTAACGAGGTGAGTTCAGTGCTGACATGACAATTAGATTTCAGGGTTTTTTAAGTACCCCCCTTCCCCCTCCCCCATCCCCCATCCCCCATATGGCACTGGTTGGGGCGTTTTTCGCGTGCCTCAAAGTCGTATTTTGAAACACTTATGGGCCTTTGGCGTTCCACAGCCACTCAGCACTTTAGGCTTGGTGCCGCGTCGCTCTCCGGTGTGGAAGAGCACCGTTTCTTTCATTACTTCTAAATTTAGCGGTGACTGAAGCGAGAAATGGCTCATCGCAGTCGGCGGGGAGCGCGAGGCACCGGAAATGCGCCCTACAACGCTGAATGTGAATGACGGCAATTATTTTTAGCTAGTGTTGTCATCTTGCGTTAGTATAAAGGGAAGACACGCAAAATGCAGCTGTACAGCAGCGCGCTAACACACTACCCGGGCTCGTCCAGGAAATTTAGAGTGACTGTTACATCCAGTGGCGGCAACACAGAGTCCGTACCGGGTTTTAACGCCGTTAAGGAAACCGACACAGCGTCCGTACCGCGTTTTAACGCCGTTAAGGAAACCGACACCGAGTCCGTACCGAGTTTTAACGCCGTTAAGGAAACCGACACCGAGTCCGTACCGAGTTTTAACGCCGTTAAGGAAACCGACACAGAGTCCGTACCGAGTTTTAACGCCGTTAAGGAAACCGACACAGACGCTTCCAGCGGGGAGAAGTGGACAGACGCGAACATGCCCGCGTTTTCGTGCTATGAGACCTCAATGAGGCCCGTCTTCTACACGTCCAGAGCGGAGATCGTCATCACAAGGCCGGGTGGTGTGGAAAAGTGTGTCCCTGTTCAGATCATAAAGGATCTGCACCCAACCCGTGATGCTGTAAATGCATACAGAGCTCCGTGTACGGAGAGCAAGGTTGATCAGCCAGGTGGCGATTTGACTAGTGACCTTCCTGAGGAGACAAGCAGCAGAGCGGACATTTTTGACCATAACAGTGAGATAACTGAGAGCAACTCAATCAATTTTCATAGCTTGTTAAGAAGAAGTGATTGTAGCATGAGTCATGAAGAACTGGTAGTGTATGTCCCGGACGAAGCTGAAACTACAGACCGTTTTCCACAACGCATTCCGTTTAACTGCAAATGGGAAAACGCATGTGAAGTATTCAAAAGCCAAAGTAAACTGAAACGTCAGAAAAAGGATGAAGATGAAATGATAGAGGACCCAGTGTTGCAGCTGCATGTACTCCAGGAGCCTGCAAGTGGGCGTGGCCTAAATGAGACTGTTAGCCAATACCTGGCTGAGGTGGAGAAACAGAACAAATACCTCCAGGAGAAGAAGAAGTACCGCTTTCACATCATTCCAGATGGAAATTGCCTCTACCGGGCAGTGTCAAAAGCAGCATATGGTGAGCAGTCAATGCACAGTGAGCTAAGAGAGCGCACAGTGCA
This sequence comes from Notoglanidium maculatum, assembly GCA_030068355.1. Classification (NCBI taxonomy): domain Eukaryota; kingdom Metazoa; phylum Chordata; class Actinopteri; order Siluriformes; family Auchenoglanididae; genus Notoglanidium; species Notoglanidium maculatum. The sequence goes on along the minus strand of JAQQZX010000033.1, from coordinate 3,900,736 downwards.
TCACATTGCTGACCACCTGGATGAGTTCAGTCCTATTATTGAAGGTGATATGGGTGAATTTCTAATCAATGCTGCGCAGGACGGTGCCTGGGCTGGCTACCCTGAGCTACTGGCGATGAGCCAAATGCTGAATGTAAACATCTACCTGACCACAGGAGGCAGTCTAGCAAGTCCCACTGTCTCCACCATGATACACTATTTGGGTGAGGAGGACTTGACAAAACCAGCCGTCTGGTTGAGTTGGCTGAGTAATGGTCATTACGACGTGTTGCTGGACTGCTCCCTGCCCAACCCAGAGTATGACAACTGGTGCCTGCACACACAGGTGCAACGAAAACATGATGAGGAACTTGCCAAGACCATGGCGGCTACTTTGTCCAAAATGTACGTAGAGAAGAATGGCATTCAGTAGCAGTTTTTTTGTAAGATTTTCTTATTCCATGAGGTTTTGATTTTTAAAAACTGTTGGCTTAAATAACTTAATTCTTTAGAAAATAGCTGTCTAAATAGATATTTTTTTATATTTAGTTATAATGTTCTTTTTGAAAAAGGTACTGCAGGGCTCTATGTTTCTGAATACAACACTAAACTCCCATGGCACCTTTTTTTGAAAAGCAACGGTTATGAGGCTGTTGTGGGAAATGTTGGTCATGTTGCATAGCAATATATAATCTGACTGGTTTAATAGGTTGATTTGATTTATGGGTTGATGTATGATTTGATGCATTTTAATACAATTTTCAAACAATTTCTAAGTAGATTTCCTCATGATCAGTGACCCTGATACAAAGACGCCATTTACTGTGGAATACTGTACTGCTATCTTATCCTCATGATGTATTTTGTAATAGATTTTAATGGGATGCACTTCTGATTCCTCAAGTGTTTTTATTCCTTTATTTATTTTAATGTGGTGTATTTTTATATATGTAAGGGCAGTGCCTGTGATGAATGTAATTTGCAGATTAAATGCATGAATGTTACCATTGTATACATGCCTGAAGAATTTTACATTCTTGCATTTTTCATACACTTATTTGTTTGGCAAAAAGTGTATTATGAACTGTATGTATTATATATTGAATTTTCTGTAGCCTATGATTTTAGCTGTTAGATTTTAAACCATTGGTTTAAAAAGGGCTAGATAAATTTGTACCTGAAAATAAATTGTACCTTTTTTAATAAATAGTAGTATTTTATTTTGTTGTTCATTTATTTTAAGGGGGGGTTGTCTTTGATAGAGAAATATTGAGGCTAATATATTTCAGAGGTCTTGCACCTATTAAAAGCTGTGTGATATGTTTTGCAGTTGTTTAGTGGTTCATGACATCTTTTTAATGAGTTATAACTATCCAGACAGAGGACAATTTAATTATTTAAATTATACGTATTTATTTCACTCACTGACTTTCAGTAATTGCTTAATCATGGTTTGGGTCACGGTAGCCCATCCTGGGAACAGTGGGCATGAGATGGGATATACCCGGAATTGGTACTAACTCCTCACTATGTATCCATAACTCAACTCAATGTGTGGACCCTAATTGAGAAAGCATGAACTTTATGATCTACTTAAAGATGCAGTGAATAATATTGTTAGTTGAATGATCATTATAATATGGCAAGAGAAATGTCAGATGTTTGATGTGTGTGTTCATGCCGGCAGGAGCTCCAAGCCTAATTTCAGTGGGAATGGGTGAGTTGCAGTGCAAAAGCCAAGATGACAGTCAGTTCTTATAGATATTATAGTTTGAGGGCTTATGGTTAGGGTTTGGGTATAAAGGGTCAGAATTAGTGGTGAGGTTGAGGTTAGGGTCAGATGATCTTTGATGACTGTTACACCTCACATGTATTTTTTTGTCTTACCATATGTAAACATTTTTTAGGATGTCCTGTTGGCTCAAAATGGTTCTGGGTTCTTCTTCCTTGATGTGTATGTTTTGGGGGTAGTGTTTTATGTAATAATGCCTAAAAATCTGCATATTTAAAAAAAATATATTTTAGTGCCCAAACCCAATGTCTTGTCTTTTTTCCCCCTACAATGAAAAACACCTTGGTATCTAACAAGGAAGTGTGGTCTTGTGCTCTTGTTAATAAAGAGAAATAATTTTTTATAAGAGAGAAATTATTTTAGAACCGTTGTCTATTTTTTCACATCCCAAATGCACATTAGCGTCTCTTCCACTCTCATACATGCACACACGTACACACACACACACACACACACACACACAGGCCTATTTATGAATAATAAAAAAGTACTGCTCCAGTTGAATTTTTGTTGTTGTTGTAGCAAATAAGAAGTATAAATTGGCTTTAAGTGTTAAAGGAACTTGAAGGACACCTCTCAAGACAAGTAGCCTGTAAACTGAAGAGGTAACTTTTAAATACATAGTTAGAAATTGTTTTATTGCTAGTGAATGTTTCTGTTACTTATTCTGCATTGTGGTAGCATTTTATTGCTAATGTTAACATTTAATGGAAAAAAACATTTCTTTTTTTTTTTGTCCATTTGAAGCATCATATATTGGATATACCAGCCAGTAACATTATGAAGTTGGAGATACAGGAAGAGGAAAAGGGAGAGGATTTCTCAGGGCCAGGCATGGAAGTGGAGCTTCTGCTGCTCAAAAAAAGGAAAACATGGAAACCCTTCAAAAGGAGTGATGAAGTAATGGAGGTTCGTATTTATACAATTATTTTATTATAGTGGTCTGTGTGTTATGAACAACACCAACAGAACAGAAGGTGTTATTTACACAGCTCTTCTGTGCATTACCTGTAGCAGTGTTGCTGTAGTCTGTAGTTTGGTGTGTTATTGCAATGTGTCATTTGTCGTGGTGTTCCCACTGACGAGGCATGGCTGGACACAAGTGCAGGATAGGAGATGGAAGTAAAAGCAGTATGGTGTTTATTAAAACACACTAGGCAGAGGTACAATAACGGCAGGCAGAAGAGTAGTCCAGGAAGCAGATAGTGGTCAAGCGAACAGCAAACAGAATATCAAAATCTAGGCAAAAGGGCAATAATCCAAAATAGAAAAGCAGAGAGTCACAAGCCAGAAATCAAACACGGGTGCACTGTGCGTGTTGCGAGGAGCGGATCATGACATCATTACTTGGAAAACATCAGTGATGCTAATGAATTATTATAAAAAAAACTCTAAGAACAGTATCATGATGTGATATTTTGACATTATTTAAACCCAATTACCTGTCCACCACAACACAGGAAAACACAAAACTTTGGCATTACTCTGAAAGCATTTGTCCCTCATCAGTGATTTCCATCTGGGAAAATCCATAGTGTTTTGCTTATCTGTGTTTTCTGCTATCACAGTTAAAAAAACAGGTATTTTTACACTAATCAATAAATACTAGGAACACTATATTCCATTTCTGCTAATAAATTCCCCCCAAATCCTACACAGTGTAGCTTTAACTTTTGTTCTGCCTATGCCATGATGTCTCTTCCAAATTCAAACCACAACCTCACACTGGGCATGTTCAAGTCTGTGTCGCTAAAACAGGAACAGCAAAAGAAATAGGGGAATAGCAAAAGCAATGTTGAAAAGCAGTTATTTTCATGCTATTTTATTTATTTACTTGCTTAATTATTTTACTTTTCTTACTCTTTTACTGATTATTTTCTTATTCTTTTGCTGATTTATTTATCTTAATTTTTACTGACTTTTTTCCTGTGACTCCATATTCCACGTTCCACGTACATCACCTAAAAATCTAGCATAAAACAGGAACTTTTTGAGACTTGATTTTGTAGTAAGTTAATATTAATTTAGCTCAGGTAACTATAGACTTAACTGCTATTCAGAGAGTTGTGCAAGTTTGTATAAAACGGAGGCGAGGTGTGTCTCAGTTACCTAAGAGTTTGACCATGGAATTAAGTATATTTTTCTGACTTGATGTCAGAACTAGATGTCAGCAACTATTAAGTCCAAACCCACTGTGTGACAGTGTGCCACAACACAACTGATGATCTCAAGAAGCCCCCTGCCTCTTGGAGAAGAGAATACTGCTTATTTTTCCATGATTTCAAAACCTAATTATATATACACGTCACAATTTTTTTAATCATTCAAATTTGGCTGGGTGTTTAATAACACATTTTTCTGTGGTTTGGTGAACTCAGAACATGTACAGTTCTACTGCTTTTACATGGACTTTAAAGATGCTTTTGGCAAAATCTAATCTGGTCTTCATGTTTTTGAGGGTCTTGATTGTTGATTTTGACACAGATACGCCTACCTCCTGGAGAGTGTTCTTGATCTGGCCAACTGTTGTGAAGAGGTTTTTGTTCACCAGGGAAAGAATTGTTCTGTCATGTACCAAAATTGTTATCTTTTCAATTGTGGTCCTTTGGGCCTTTGTTGTGTTCCTAAACTAACCAGTGCATCATTTCTTTTTACGATTGTACTTAGTAGTTGATTTGGCCACAACTAATGTTTTTGCTATTTTTCTGAGGGGATTGTTTAGATTATTCAGCCTTAAGGTGACATGCTTCACTGGCAGTGACCAAGCTTTGGATTTCATTTTGAGATTCCAAATGCAAATGACACACTTGAAATCAGTCTAGACTTATTATCTTCATATTTTTAAGTGAAAGACTGAAAGAATATCACACACTTGACCATGGAACAGCTGAGCAGGAAATTGTCCAATTACATGTGGTTCCTTAAAGGAACCGACAAAAACAAAGGTGCTGTATCTGTACACTGTTCACCTGATTTGGATGTAAAAACCCTCAAATTAAAGTCTGTAGCATATATTCATATTTTAATTTTAATTATTAGAGAGATAAAATAACAATAACTTTGCTATGTCAATGTCCAGATATTTATTGATGTGAAAAATTTATATATTAATAATATATATATATATATATATATATATAAAGTTGTTTTTTTTTTTTTTTTTTTTTTAAGTATTGTGCAGTCGTACAGTTCAGCTACATGTTCAGAAATACAACTCTGTACAGTCCATGGATCTTTGTTCATATATTCATAAAAAACAGAGATGAATGGTGGCATTTTCCACGAACACAGAGAAAACTGACAAATATACAGTACATTTTAAAAGAAAAAGATACAGGCAAAAACACATTTGAATGAAGAGCAAAAAGAAATCAACGGGAATTGTTTCACTTAAATTACATCAATTAAAACAATTAAAACACTGACTTGTGCACCCCAGCAGCTGGGAACCATTCACACACACACACATTCATAGCTATGGACAATTTAGAGTAGACAGTTGAACTAATCTGCATGTCTTTGTACTGTGGGAGGAAACCCATGCAGGCACACAAGAACAAGCAACTCCGCACAGAAAAGCATCTGGTCGACCCAGGGATTGGGCTTGGGAACTTATTGCTGTGATGCCACCATGCCGCCCACTACATCTTCTGGTAATATTCCTAATAAAAAGTTCTTTGGTTCTAAGAGCAGGTTCTAAAAGCAGGGCTTTTATGTAAACACTTTCATTTTTTACATTTTGCCAGGGTGCACTGTGGTGCAGTGGTTAGCAAGAACCTTCTAGGTTCACGTCTGGTAGCTGACAATGGCCTTTCTGTGCGGAGTTTGCATGATCTTTCCATGCCTGTCTGGGTTTCCTCCCACAGCCCAAAGACATGCAGATCAGGTCAACTGGCTACTTTAAACTGCCCATTGGTGTTCATCTCCGTGTTAGCCCTGCGATAGCTTTGCATTGGAGACCTGCTTAAGGTGTTACCCCACCACTAGCCTGAAGTCAGCTGGGATTGGCTCCAGCTTCCCCATGACCCTAATAGATAAGTGGTATAGACAATGGATGTTTTCCCAATATTCTGAAAATTTTGTACAATCCCAAAATGTGTGTGTGTGGTCTCCTACCTGACCACAGCCGCTCTGCACTGATCTGAGGTGCCAATCAATTTTGATGTGACAAGAATCCTGAAAAAATATAATCTAAACCTTCCATTCAAATTCTATCCAATAGGGCTATTTGTTACTTTACATCTCTCTCTGCAGGATAATTCCTAGCCTTTATCCAAAATTATGGTGTTCATTTTCAATTCTGCTTTTTCTTAATATCCAAACTGTTATCCAAATTCCTTTTTGTAATATCTATGTGTGAGAGAATTTTTTTAAATTGTCCCTTTAATTGTTAACTTAAAGAAATGTTCTGTATTGGATGGTGAAGTATATACGTAGTTTGTCCCATTCTTTGCATTTCTGTAAGTAATATGTTCAACTGTAGGTATCCAAGCCAAGCCATTGGCTAGAAGGTTGTGTTTATGAGCTGGATTTTATCAATTTTATGAATGATGCTCAATTATGGTTTAAAGTTTTTTATTCATAAAGTACAAATGAAAAGTTTGGACACATCTACTCATTCATAGGTTTTCTTTACAGTATTTTGACTATTTTCTACATTGTAGCACAATACTGAAGACCTCAAAACTATGAAATAACACATTATGTGGTAAGCAAAAAAGTGTTAAAAAACAAAATGATTTATATTCAACTTTGCACACTATTGGCATTATCTTAACCAGATTCAATGAGGTTGGAATGCACCTGGAATGCTTTTCAATTAACAGGTATGCCTTTTCAAAAGTTAATTAGTGGAATTTCTTGCCTTCTTAATTGCCTTTCCTTGAGATCATCAGTTGTGTAGTGGCAAGGTAGTGTTATAGTGTACACAGTAAATAGTAATCTAATATTATTTCATGAACCGCTCACCTAAGTAAAGAGAAATGACAATCCATAATTACTTTACGTAATAAAAATAAATTTAAAAAAATTTAAAATGTGTGGTGTGTCCAAACCTTTGATTGCTATGGTACATAATGCAGTTGAAAAGTTACACAATTTATTTATAAAGTTCATTCATCATCATCTAAACTGCGTATACATTAACGTTCGCAGGGAAGCTGTAGCCAATCACAGGTGACTGTGCGAAAGGCAGGGGTACACCCTGGGCAGATCACCAATTCATTTCAGGGCTAACACAGAGACAAACAACCATTCGTACTTTCATTCATACCTATGGACAATTTAGACAAGCTAGTTGACCTAATCTGCATGTCTGTGGGAGGAAACCAGTGCACCTGGAGAAAATCCACACAGACACAGGAAGAATATGCAAACTCTTTTTCTAGAAAAACAGAAAAAGTAAGAAAAAATAGAAAAACAACCAAGGATTTTGTGCACAAGTTTTCAGGTAGCTTCTCTGTACCAACATACATCAGTGTAGACTTGAGAAAGAAGATCATTGATTTACATAACTCAGGAATGACACTTGGAGTCATTTATAAACAACTGCAGATTCCAAGAACATCTGTTTAAACAATAGTACAAAAGTGAAAGTTATTGGCGACGTGCGGCCACTTTGCTGGAAGAAGACCCACAATGTCACCCTCAGCTGAGAGGAAATTGGTTTGGATGGTGAATCCAGGAACCATAAAGGCATAAGCCTGCCATGAACTGGAAGCTGCTAGAACAATGTCCCCAGAGAGTTTTACATCACCATGACTGAGAGGCTGACCTCCAAGAAAGATGCGTCTGCTCAAAACATCGACACACTCAAGCTTGAATAAACTTTGCAGCTGACCACATGGACATAGGAAAAAGCCTACTGGAGGAAAGTTTTATGGTCAGATGAGACAAAGATTGAGTTGTTTTGTCGTACAAATGTTGCTTACTCAGAAACAGTTTTGTACAGCATCTTTCCTGCTTACATTTGGATGTGAAGAGTGAAATAAATGTGAGAATGTTTCTCCACACCAACTTTTTTGTTTTAGTCAGTTGGTGACATTTAGAGGCAATGCACCGAAACTACTAATATTAGGAATTGGTTTATGAATCTGCCTCACCATTGGTTTGAAAATAAATCACACTAAAGCAAAAGAACATATGCTGCAGCCTATTCAAAATAAATCAGAATGCCTATTTATTTGGTAGCCTATAGCATTGCATCTACACAAAAAAAAAGTATCTGTTTTGCTATGGGAATGCCACTGCTTATACCCGATTACAAATATAAATCTAGTAGGTTACCCAAAATAAATGGAAATTTCTTTTCCTTTATTACGATCTAGTACTCAGAGTCTCCCTCACATGCCACCAATACTCCCATAAGAACAGTCTCACCCACAACAGGCAATTCTAGAAGCATCCTTCGCTTGACCTTGACCTTAACGTTGGGCTACTTTTTTTTTTTTATTTACTGTGCAAGGATATAGGAAATTCCTATTGGGTTATGTCGGCTACTAGACAACTGATTGGTAATAAGGATTAGCATGATCAAATATTTTAAATACATTTTAAAGGGTTACTGGACTAATTTCTGATTCTGCTTCAGTTGCCTTAAAAGAATAAAAATATGAGTACAGTTATAAAGGCTAAAGTAATACATCAATAAATAACACAACTGTCAAAGACTCGAACCAGGAAGGTCACAAGTGCAGATCCGTAGCTATAATCCAGCAGAGGTACAGACAAACAGCGATACGAACTCGTAGTCAATGAAAGCAGGGTTCAAACGATCAGGCGAACAGTACAAAC
>JAQQZX010000033.1:3861382-3881071 GCA_030068355.1 Notoglanidium maculatum | reverse complement strand
TTGTTTATTCTCTGTGGTCAAAAATGTAAGTGTTGTATTGAGAATCATTAGAATAATAATAATAATAATAATAATAACAATAATAATAATAATAATAATATTCAGAACTTCCTTCCTATAGCCTAACAGCAAAAAGCATTTCTGTTGTTACAGGGGAAACTAGGCTAGTGTGATTGAATTTCAAAACGAAGCACTAAGATTAGCTTGGTTAGTTTTAGCTTTGTGGCTAAAACTTTTTGGGCTAGCTGTTGTAGCAAGCAGGCAACATCCTTTTTTTTCTAAAACTGTTGATAATCCATTTTCAATGCATATATAGCTAAAGGTTTCAATCTCATTAATGTAAGCTACAACAGGTAGGCTAAATAATATCTAGAGCCACAATGAATGAACTCAATAAGCCGCAGGTGAAGCCACTGATTCCTTTTTTAAAGATTTCTTGGAAGATGGCAATATGAACTGCTATTGTCTTTCAGAAGTTTATTTTTGCACAATAATTGTCTACCTTCTGGACAATACAGTTTTTCTTACCAGTTAGCTGTTTGAACTCCAGCTGACAGACAAGCACTCCACTGAACTTTTTCCTGCCAGTATGGCCCAGATATGGGTTGTGACGGCAGCCTCTACATCCCCCTATTGTCAAACTCTTTCCTACGCCACTGATAAGACAACTCACCCAACACATACATGAAATCAAATATGACCCTCACGCCTCGTCTTCTTGCTTTTTGTCCATCCCCTTTTCTCCCACAGCCGGCAATGAATTTGTCCCGTAAGAATGCATGAAATTTCAAATCAAACCTTCCTGCTCGGTCACCTCTCATCCAAGAGCTACCAAACTTTATTTCGTAACCTAAAAAACCTCACCATCCTTCCGTCATAAGCCGTACGTGTGTTTTTGCACTGCGAAGCAAACACACTTGTGGAAATTCATCTCAATTCAAGACCCCTCACCTTCGCGTCGATCACCACGTCGAGGTTTATTTCGCAATAATGATAATTTAAGATTAATTCGCAGTAATGCACGTCATGCCTTACTTAGCCTTAATTCCATCTAGACAGGCTGCTAAACCCGTTTGCCGTTAATCCAGCTTCCTGTCGCAACAGCGCCGATTGGGGAAAAGCACCACCATCACTGTCACAGAAGGCAAAAACTTTAACAATTTCATGTTTATCACAAAAACAATCGTCAATTACAGTTCGTTTTCCTCGGTTGTTTCTTTCTTACCTGGTTTTCCCCGCGGATGAAAGATTTCCCTCCGCTCGGTGGGCGGACCTTTGGACGGTTGAGTCACACAGCTGTCAAAGATAGCTGTCACCCAGCTCCATGATCAAACACACACGGGCAAGAGCCGAGCCGAGCCGAGGAGCTCATTGTTCCAGGTTCATGACGAGGTGTCAGCTCTCTCACAACTGAATTACAGCGCTGACTCGACCGAGAACCAGCCTGTGACTTTACGGCGCGCGCACCTTTGAGGATTTAGTACGGAAAAAACACCACTTTAGGAATTAATTCGACAGGACGTGAATAGGCGATTTTCTTTTACGAATATGAAGAATAAAAAGGGTATGTATTGTGTTTTTCATGCATAACTGAGCCTAACGTTTACATCAGCGTCGATACAGAATAGGCTACAGACTCGTAATCAAAGTTGTCCGGTTGGCTTTTCTTCCCGGCGCCTCGTGCTCGCTATTGTTTCCGTTTCAGACAAAACAGCTCCGTTTTCTCGCACCATGTGCTGACTCCCTGTCAAAACGATCCGCTTCCCTCGTCGGAGTCGTTTGCATGTGATATTTAACAACCCACGAGTGCACAAAAACACTACTTTTGTAGGTCGAGCTGTTACGTTTTGGGGACACGCGCTTTCCTAGTTGCACTATTTACATAGTTTCCACTTCAGCAGGGATTTTTCTCAGGGATTTGGGCGAAAGTTCAAAAGTAACACGTATAGCGGAAGGGCTGCATCGGTTTAAAACATGAGAAACATGATGATACGATTATTATTGTTATTATTGTTGCGAACATGTGGGGCAGCGTGGCATTCATTTCCAAGATCGTTTGAGTTTCCGTTGAGTTGAGTTTGGTACCCTCAGGCAACGCTTTAGCGTCTCCGACCTCGTGTTATTCACACAATAGAGAAATTCGTCTTCTCGGTTTTTAACGTAGAATTTGTACGAGATTCAACGAAAATATGTCGAGCTACACTAGTAGAACAGTTTTAAAGTTTTCCCGCCGCAAAAAGTGGGGGGAAAAAGCTAAGAATGTGCAAATCTGCGTTCTTTTGTTTAACTGAGATTTGCAACAGGTCCTCCCTCCCCCTTCTGCACAGTCCCGGGCATTTCACCTCCAACTCGGCTGGGCCATTTTCCCATAAACGCGCCAAAGACGAGGAAGAATAATTCTTTCTTTTTCTTTTTTTTTAACCAACTTATAGTATGTGCTATAAATAATGTCTGTTATCTTCCGATATATAGATTTGCTGGTCTCGTCATTTTGCAGCTAGCATTTTGCCTGAGAACAACTAAAGCATGCACTTTGTGTGAAATCTGAAATTTTACATGAAACCATGTTACATTATTGTCAAACAGTGTTATGTGTTAATGATTTGGCCAGTTTTTATTTAGCATATATTCAGTGTGCTAGGCCTACATGTGTCTTTGTCACTTTGCCTCTTTGCCCCATGATAGGATGTGACAGGCCGCATGTGGCAGATCAGCTGTACAAGCATGTAAACACGCAGATAGACCTTGCATGTGCGTGAGTGTTTTATGGTGATTTTAGAGTTGTACGAGGGTGTAGGGGCAATAGCTGGTAGTCTTTTGTCCTTCTATTACAAACCGCACCACACACTGCATCAACATAGTTACTACTTGGTTAATTAATTGTTTTGCCCCAAAAAATTAGGTTTTCATTCACTTATGCAAATTCCTCAACCAGCAGCTCACATGCTAACACAATCTTTGAAACTTGCTTGCAAAGCACAGCAAGTTCACCAGAATTTTCAGTTTCTCTTAAATGTTAGTAATTTTGCACACCTTTAATTGATGGGACTTGTTCCTTTGTGGTGTGAAGGTATGATGGCCACTTCTGGCAGTGAGACAGAAGATGAGGATAACATTGATGTCCCTCTGGATCTGTCTACGAGTCGTGGCTCTGCAGCCAAGAGAAAACGGAGAGGTAACCTGCCTAAAGAATCTGTACAAATCCTCCGAGACTGGATCTACGAACACCGCTATAATGCCTACCCTTCAGAACAGGAAAAAGCGCTGCTATCAAAACAGACTCGTCTTTCCACACTTCAGGTAAACACATTTGACTTAGCAGTGTGTAGCAGCCAGTCAACACAAAATAACAGTCTTTGTCAAATGGTGTGTAGCAGACAGTCTTGCACAAAATAATCATCTCCCGTAAAGTTTAGTCTGCGCATTTCATTTTAATGAACAGCCAATTGTTTTTCTCTTTTGACATGACTGCCGAATTTAATTTAAGAGTCGATTTAAAATAGCACAGAACCTAAGTGTGTTCAGTAGGTAGGGGAATTACAGCAGTTTCAACGTTGATCAGTAATCTATTCATGCTTCACAGGTTAGCAATCAGCTGACAGCAGTCTGTTTTTACTTGTCTCATGTTTCTGTGGGGACGGGGTGGGTTTTTTTAAGGATCAGTGGCATAACCACCTCCACATTCACCTCAGTGAGAGAGAGAGAGAGAGAGACTAGTAATTAGGAATTCCCCCACACTCAGACAGCTGTCTGCGAAACAATAGAGACTGTGATACACATTAGCAGTGGATGGCTTCTCCATTGAAAGCATGAGGAGCCATAGTTACATGCTCATACCTTTTTTCAAGAGGGAAGAGGCAAAGACAAAGAGGGAAAAGTTGTTTGTTTTTCAGACAAAGAGGGAAAAGTTGATCGTCTATAATCTTGGCAATTTTAAAACTTAAAGAAACTATAAGGAAACAGCACAAAGCTAATCCTGTGTGTTAACAAGATGACTTGATTTCAAGTGCCAACTTAGCAGTGTTATAACAGTAATACATGTACAGGTCAGGTCAAATTGTTGAAGCTCACTTTCACCTGAATACAAACTTGTATTACTCTAAAACCTCATATCTGAATAGGTGAGAATTTGGTAATACGTTGTTACTGCCTCAACTTAATCCTTTCAGGGGAGACGTGCATAAATCCAATTTAGGGATGACTAAAGAGTCACATTTGCATTTGTTTGAGCCTCTATCCTCAACATCAGTCTCACACAGTGAACTGTGCTGAGCTACTAGCTTTATGAAAACCCAAGATGTCGGCCTCAACAAATAAGGTCACCATTTTACAAAGTCATCAAACAAAATGCTTGCTGACCTAAATCAGTAAGTTGGCATGTAAAAGCAGTCTGTCAGCATGGTTTCTACATGTAACTCTAATAAATACTGGAAGGAAACAAAAGTTGGAAATTAAAAAAAATATATTTTGAATACTGAATTTTCATGTCATTCTTTTTAAGTCTCACCAGTTTTATCACATTTTGTAAATCCTGTTAGACCATTAAACCTTAAGTCACTGAAAACCTTCATCTACATAATCTAACATGCTGTGTTCTGTCTCAGGTGTGTAACTGGTTCATTAATGCTCGTCGAAGGCTCTTGCCAGAGTTGCTACGGAAGGATGGTAAAGACCCAAACCAGTTTACTATTTCACGCCGGGCCAGCAAGGGACCTGAGGGCATGAGTGACCGCTTACACTCACCCAAACATGACAGCTGTGAGCTTGGTTTGCCTGCCTGCCCAGACAGTATGACTGTTTCAACCAGTTACCCCAGAAAAAACACGTCACCTTCAACACCACCTTCGCCTACTCTAGCCCGTCCCTCTGTTATTTGCCACACCACCATCACAGCTGCAGGCACAATGGTTGAAGGGACCACAGAGTTAGCAGTCTTTAGCTGCGCATCAGGCACAGGACTGGGCACAGAATTCAATACACCACCACCTACACCTCCTGACCTTACAGCACAGGATTTCAGTGGCTTCCAGCTGCTTGTGGATGTGGCATTGAAGAGAGCTGCTGAGATGGAGCTCTCCTAAATATCTCATCTAAATATTGGCAATGAATGGATAGTTGGAGGATAGATAGGTTTCATGAACTTTTATTCCTAACCCCTTTGAAGTATAATTTGCAGAGGGATTGGGGATGTGGCTTGGTGACAGAAAGTGTTGATGAATCGTAACCTAAGTCCTAATCATTTCTATTTTTGCTAAATGTAAATATAGTTAGTGCAGATTTGTTAATACAATACTCATTTTAAGGTGCCTTGGCAGTCCACATCATTTTGTATTCCAGTTGTGTATATAAATTTGTATATCTCCATTTTTTTGTTGCACACAGTTGACCAAAAATGCATAGACAACGAATTTGTAGATTTTGACAAGAGAAACTCACATTGCTCCAGTTTCCCATTGTAGTTTTGCAGAGGTTTGGATCTGTATATTTTTTGGTCTCATTTTCAATTCTACAGTGTATTTTGCCAAATTTTTTTGCACAATATGGCAGGCCCCCCTCTGTTTCTTTTCATGTACTGTAATCACTACTGTTCCATATATATATAAAATTCATATTATACTATTGTTTTTTTAAATTTTGTTTCATAGTGTAAAGTAAAAACTTACATTTTCTTTTTCTCTTGAGGGATATTCAGATGTAGCACAACTTTAATCTAGGATTCTCTCAGAACACTCAGTGGAGAAACTGCCAGTAAACGTGTCCCTCCACCCAACTTAAACACATACAGCAAAAAGCTGGCCTGCGTCACACTGTCCTCAAAAGCCCCAACGCACACCTTCACCACACATTAGACCCTAGTGAGCTTGAGGACTGAACACTACGTAATTTTCCTGTATAGAATGTGCCTTTGTATTTTATTGTGTTAAGATGTCATTACCCAGAGATAGAAGGAAAATACACTTACATCACCAAAACGGAGGAAGACAGAGTTAATTCCAAATGGTTTTGGGACCTTTGTATTCATGCATCATAGTCATGTGACTGATGCAAGTAATCTTTTATATTGTGCAATGTTTGTGGCAAATAGGGGTCACTTGTTTAAATAAAGTTTTGTTTTCTAAAAAATTATCTTGGGACTCTACATTGCTGAAGTTGAAAAAAATGTACAAACACTGGTTTTCAGTCACGTTTGTTATACTCTTAATTACTCCAAATGAATCAAATATGCACTCAGCTAACATTATGCTACAAATTAAGTGAAATGTTAATGCTGTGGATGAATCCTATCTGGAGGAGATCTGGCCTTCTACTGGCCAGTCTTTTGTAGTTTATTTTCTTTTATTTTTGCTATACATTGAAGATATTTGGGTCTGAGATCAAAATATGCATATGAGATGATGTATCAGCATTTATGCTTTTATTCCATGATATTTACATCTGCATATGCGTTAACCCTCTGGTGGCAGACCATCCAAATTTTCATTTTAGACCACCAAATTACAGCACTATTTATATAATAGTTATAATTTATTATATTTAATATAACATTTATATAAATATATATAGATATATTTATATATAGTTATATAATTTATATAATCCACATATAATATACGAATGTATGAACAATACCAACGCGACAGAAAGTGCTACTTACATAGTAGCTCTGTGCTTTCCTGTAGCAGTGTTACTGTAGTCTGTAGTTTGGTGTGTTATCGCAGTGTAACATGAAACATTACTTGGTAATGTTATTATATGAATACTGTATTATGTAGCAATATTTTGAAATTATTTAAATCCAATTACTTGCCCAGTACAAATCAGGCAACTACGGCGTCACTCTGACTCATCAGTGATTTCCATTCTAGGAAAAGCTACACAGCGTTTCCCTGTTTTCTGCCGTTGTCTGTCCCAAATTCGCCTACCTCATTGTGTTTCATGCTTTCGCTTCTTTTAAAAGGATTCATGCTCCCTTACTGTTTCCTGTGTTAAATAATAAGCATGATCCTCCATTTTTACAAAATTTGGGTTCTCAGACTTGTTGGTAGTGTTGTGCTGTCTGAAGCCGAGGCTCCAAAACGCATATTGCGTATGAGGGCGCGAGCCAGTCGAAGCCCCGCTAAGAGGCGTATATCGTTTAAGCAGAAAACCACGTGACCGACGACAAGCGAAGCCTCGGTTTATGTCAGCGTTTCATCTCAAGGGCCGCTTCCTGTATAAATGCGAGCAAATCTCGCCGACACTCCGTGGGTTATGTTGGAGAGTGTATAAGCGAGTATCGGACAGAATTGTTCTTTTCTTTATTTTTACACAAGTTATATATGATACGTCTTTTTTAAATATTTGTTTTCTTGTCTGTATACTACAGAGCCCCCCGAAGTGACATGGGGGGAAAAAGTGGGAGTTTTACGAGACATCATATATTTTCATTCTGGTCGATGTACTTCCGGGTCAGTTCGGCACTCAACAAAGCGACAAAAAAACCCTCGTCTCTCATTTATTATGATATTTTACAATCAGACCTTAAGTTAAGATTAACACCTTCTTTTAAAATGTTACAACTGTGACAGTAACAATGTTTTCATTCAAACACGATAGTAATGCTTTTGTTTTCGACAGCGTTCCTTTGTGTACGTGTCACAGTACAGTCACCTTCAGTCACGAGGAGGGACGCACTCACTATTCTATTAGACTTTGTTGAATTCACTCTGCTGAAAAAAAATTGCTATTCTGCTTTCTTTTAGTGATGGCCAAATGAAGCTCCGAAGCGCGTATCTAGTATAAGGGGGCGTGGCACATGAAGCCCCGCTTCGAGGCGCATATAATTGGTAGCCTATATGTCAGTTTCATCCCATGAATTAGTTTTTTTTTTTTTTAACGAGGGGGCGTTTTAATGCACAATACCGTACCGTGTACTCAGTACCGTGAATCTGTCCAGAGTATTGCAATAGGTTGCTAATGAATTCAGCAGGGCTGCTGGTTTTGCGGCGAGTGTTCCCCCTTGAGTTTAAGTATTCTTTTTAGATGTCTTTCACTTACGTGAAAACCGTGCCTACTTCAAAACACTGATTTAATGTCCTTATATTTAAGCCCAATTCCATGAACAATTCCATGAATCTTTCCCCCAGGTGTTCCTGAACTGGAAGTACGTCGACCACGGTTTTTCATTCAAGGAGTTCTCATTTCAGCTCCCACCTGTTTTTTTTTTTCTCCCCATGTCACTTCGGGGGCTCCGTAGTGTACCAAATGGAACCAGCATACAATATTCACCTATGTGGGAACATTTTGAAACAGTTCCTCCCAAAAAGCCATGTAGCTGTAAAATGTTATTATAACTTTCATATTTTCTTAGGAGAAGATTTTATCATCACACAAAATTATATTCATATAATAAACCATATAAATAAACCATTCATGGTTTAAGATGAAGTGCTTGCTGTGCCAAAAAGAACTAGTATACAACAAGAATACATTATCAGTGCTTAGGCATTTTAGCGCTTTTCATGAAAATGAGCAGCCTGCCAACAGAACAGGCACAAGCAAAAGTAAGTATCTTTTTTATGTTTCAATTGTGTCATTAAAATCAACCTGTTTCACTGAAATATCATCTTTGTATTCCATGATAGATGAAGCCTCGATTAATGTGGTTATTAAAGACACCCAGTCTTTGTCAATGGTGGAAGATGTGGGGTTTAGGGAGCGCATGCTCATATCTACTATCTACTTATGTTCTGCCTACAAGGAATGTTTGTGTTTAGTAAAGTAATTAATTGATTAATTAGTCATTTTTTAAATATTAGAAATATTTAGCAATTTTTTTCCACTTCATTAGGCTTTAGAAACGATGATGGATGAGAAATATAAGACGGAAAAAGCCAGAGCAACACTGCAGAATGCAGTGGCAGTCAGCCTCACCACTGATATGTGGACATCTATGAATATGGAGGCTTATCTTGCAGTACCCTGACACTTATTTGATGCCAATGACCAACTCCGAACCATTTTGCTTAGAGCAGAACATTTTCCAAGTAGTCACACAGCAGAAAATATGGCTCTGGCAAAAACAAAACTGATGGAGGAGTGGGACATAACAGAGAAGGTGAAGTGCCTCATCATGTATGCCGCACCAAATATAATAGCTTGTGCCAAGATATTGCCTGTGAGACATGCTATTTGCATTGCACATACACTTAATTTAATAGCGTGAAAGTCATTTGACCAAGTTCTAGCCCTTAATGACATACATAACAATGCCAGAAATTTTTTCTAAATCTTTTTTCTGCCCAATGTACTACAGCAAAAGAGAGACTGTGCCAGGTACAGAAGCAAATGGGGAGGCTGACCTTGAAGATGATTATAGAGGTAGATACACTTTGGAACCTTCCACACGTTGGGACGCTTTTATAATGAGAGGGAAGCAGTGTGGGTAGCCCTGGCATCTCTACAGACAGACAGCTCAAGAGTTAATGCCCATGAATATGAGGGTATTGGAGATAGCTTACATGTTCTGGCCCCAGTCCACCAGGCTACTGTTAAACTATCTGAGCAGAAAGGGAATCTGCTTCAAAGGTCACCCTTTGCTAAAAATGCTATAGCACTCTATGCTAAGTATGTCAGAGAGAATAAATGGTGATATAGCAAAGCAACTGAGTGACAACCTGGTACGACATATAAGGGAAAACCTATCTACAGTGAAGTCAATTAGGCCTCGTTTACCCTTGGATTTTAAAATGCATCTTGAGCATTCAGGTCACAAATGGACTGCTGAGACACGTCGCCGTTTTCACCTGTGTTTATCATGCATCTCCAAAGTGTCCAGCTGGCCACTTTTGTTCAAATTTCGTTACTGCCTACATCACTTCCGCAAGAAGGTCAACGGTCCCCACACAAAATTATATTATTAATATTATATTATTATTATATAATAATATATAATATTAATACTATATAATTATATATTAAACCTGCAACATACCTTCATTATTTTCTTGCACTCCAACCACGTACATCGCTGCTCCTCTAAATTTGTTTCTAGCATGTTGCACTGTTACCAAAACAACCCTCGCGTCCAGCATTAATGAGGTATTTTCCTGTTAAGTCTGTGCTGCGGACACATCAGGACGCATTAGCATTTACACTACAGAAGGTATGTGTTTAAATGCGTCCCAGACCACCTCAGCAAGTAGTTTGGGTGAATGTATCTTGGAGATCATTTACACTTGTATTTAGCTCTATCCAGTTCAGATTGCCCAAGACTCATTTAAAAATCAAGTGTAAACAGGGTCTTAGTGTGATGACAATGACCACTATTCTCGATCCACGGTTTAAAACCCTTGGGTTCCTGAGCCAAACCAGAATGCATGATGTAGTAAGAGACTGAAGGTAGAGTGTGAGACTAAAGGTAGAGTGTGCCAACAAAATGTATTAAAATAGCTGAATCACCTAGTGAGCCAGTGAGCTGCTTAGTCCAGCAGCCAGCCTCCTCTGAAACAGCTGGGGTTCCAAATAGCTATAGTAAATATTAAATGGTTCTGTTCATTTGTGTTGCCATACTACGAATCATATTTTAAAATGTATTGTGAAGTATTTTAACCACTCATCAAGTGTTATATATATTTCTTAGACGACGTGTGGCATTTGCTACAGTGAATCAGAGCAGAAGAATGCCACTGCTGAAGCAATAATAGAAGTGGAACCTTACTTGGGAGAGGCCAACCTTCCAAGAACTGAGAATTAACTTGTATACTGGAGTAAACAAAAACATGTGTACCCCCACCTCCACTAGCTGGCACTTCAGTTTTTATGTTCATCAGTGTTCTCAGTACCAAGGCTCCAACTCTGGGGAGGTGATTTCTAAGAAAAGCAACTGCCTCAATCCAAATACCATGAACAAAAATTCTCTTCCTAAACAGAAATCAATAAAGGTTCCCCTGAATGTTACACACAAGCACTGCACTGAACACAAGCACTGAACACAAACACAAATGTTACCCTCTTTATGTTTATGTATACTTTTTTATTGTGCGGACACAATTTTATTGTGTAGATGCATGAATTCAGAGAGAGAGAAAGAGACAGAGAGAAAATGAAAAGAGTAGACACGAAATAGCATAAAGGCACATATAAAGACATTATGTAACAGTTATTGTAAAGTGGAAGACTGCAAAACTACATGCACGTAATAATAATGCAAAGTGGCATAACACTGATGTGATGCAGAAATTAAAACATGCTGTACATTTCACATAGCAATAGGTGTCACTCTGTTGAATGAGACCTAGTAATGAAGTAATGAACCTTAGTGAGTCCCAACTGAGGCTTCGTTTGTCATTGGTCACATGGTTTTCTGCTTAAATGTTACAAGTGTTGAAGCGGGGCTTAGTCTGGCATGCCCACTTACACTTGCTTTGAAGCTTCATTTGGCCGTTGCTATTACAACCTGAATTTCAGAAAAGTTGGGACATTCTTTAAAGTTGAATAAACTAAAAACTAAAAGACTTTCAAATTTCAGACTTTCAAACATAGGCCAATATTTTATTCACAACAGAACATGGATAACATAGCAAATGTTCAAACTTGGAAATTGTACACCTTTACCTAAATGTGCTCAGTTCAAATTTGATGCTTGCTACAGGTCTCAAAAATGTTTGGTACAGGGGCATGTTTACCATGGCATCTCCTCTTCTTTTCAAAACAGTTTGAAGATGTCTGGGCATCGAGGTTATGAGTTTCTGGAGTTTTGGTGTTGGAATTTGGTCCCATTCTTGCCTGATATAGGTTTCCAGCTGAAGAGTCCGTGGTCGTCTTTGACATATTTTTGGTTTAATGATGTGCTAAATGTTCTCTATAGGTGAAAGATGTGGACTGCAGGCGGCCAATTCAGCACCCGGACTCTCCTCCGACAAAGCCATGCTGTTGTAATGGCTGCAGTATGTGGTTTTGCGTTGTCTTGCTGAAAGACATAAGGCTTTCCCGGAGTGTTTGCACCAGCAAACACTGGTTCCTATCCTTTCTACATCATCTTTCTTCTGTAGCTTCTTTCCGGATTCACACTGGCACTTAAAACACGAAAACACAGAAAGCGCTCTCTAGAAGTTTGAAAGTTCTGGACTTAAGTAGCAACATGGCAGAGCAACATGGCGGTCTCCATGGGAAGTGCCCTATGTAGATTTAAAAGACTCATTCTAAGCTTATGAAAAAACAATTATTCATAGGCACAGGTAATTATATTCCAATGAAAACATACTTATGAATATTATATTCAATTTTTGCTAATTGATCCCCTACATAGTGGACCTTTAAAATTAAATCACTATATAGCTAATATGTGTACTGATGATGTGAGATGGCGTAAATAAAGATGGTTTTTAAAGACATTGACCATTGACATAATATGAGGACAAGGGTTCAACCTCCTTACAAAATCCAATTTAACCACTGGTTATTATCAAGTTCTGTAGCCTATTGATGCAATGTTTGCAATATAGTTAGATGGCTAATAGATATAACATTAAACCTGAGGGAAACTTGAGTGTCACAACAGCACCATTCAGCCCAAGTCATACACAAAAATAGTAAGTAAAATAAAATAAAATAGTATAAAATAGAAAGGTTGCATCCGTTGCCAACATGGAAGGATTGTAGTCTCTGCAGGAAGTAGAGCTGACTCTAGCCCTTTTTTAAACTTCTGTAAGAAGTAGGTAAGAATAGGCTTATTCCTGTGGAAGTAAATATCCTAGTACAGGCAATCCAAGTTATTCAGCGTGGAGGCTGGGCAATTGAGTTCTATGGAACAGATGTGCTCATGATGCACTGCCCTCTGCTGGCTGCTTGTGGTCTAGCATCATCTCTTATGCCTCCGTTATGTTTAAAGAAAAAAGCTCTTCTGGATGGGAAAAGGTCCAGATTTTGAAGTGCACTTAAGAGATTAAACCTTGGCTGTTTACCCCGAAGCTATACTAGTTGTCCTGTCTTAATGCAACAGCTCTGTCACTGTGAGCAATGGGGATGGCACAAGACATTAATATTAGGGCTAGAATTTTTATAACGATATTTGATTGACTGAATGCTTCATTACAGCAGTGTAGCTAATAACATTAAAAATGAAGTGTGACACTTGCAAAAAAAAACAGGTTTTCAAAATTAATAATCATTTTAATAAATATATATTTACTTTGGTATGCTTAATAAATATCACATACTGTATATACTTTCTGTAGCACTATGAAATACTTATGACATACACACTTCTTCAGCAGAATGATAATGCACAGATGACAAAATTGTTTTTATCAAAGTAATTATTTGAGTAACAGTTTAAAAAATGTAGGTGATAACCATGTAATCTGCTATAAGAAATAGTTTAATTAGGTCTTGAAAATGAATGTATGTGAGAACTATTGAGTCATTGTGGTCACAGGCCACAGAGCATTGTTATATTGTTATGCACATTTTTTGTGTAAAAGCTTTGGAATCATGAACGTTGCAGTCTGATTTGTACTTCTATGTGCTTCCATTTGCTAAAAAATACCTTTGAACACCACAAAACAATGAGCTTTTTGGAGAAAGATACACTGGATTGAAAAAAGGTTTGCAGAATTCTGTATTTCAAATGTTATTTTTAAATAGAGGGGCTTTTTTTGTGAGTAAATGAGATAATCTCACATGTTTGCTGAAGGGCTGGTTGGTAATCTGCCCTGTCAGACAAGTTGTTTACCTGAGCAACAAGCATTTCAGTATACAAATCTCTTGACGTACTGTATAAACATGGCTTAAATTGACTTGGCAGAAGGAAGGCAAATTGTAAACTGCAAGACTAGTCATTGAATGTACTACTGCCATCATGGTCAGTTCATATACTTGTTATAATAAGATGATACACTGACTAATTTGGCAGTTGATGCCTTCAAAGCCAGACTGCAAACATAACCATTGTTATGTTTCCTTCTCTGAAGTCACCTCACACTTACCGTCTTTTTTATACCGGTTGGGGCCACATGGACCTAAATGGACTCCTTTGAGGACACTTGTTGTGGACATGCATGTTTCATTTACAGCATGAATGATGGACTACATTCATACAGTACAAATGAATTACACTGTGACATACATTCACACAGTATGAATGAATTACACTATGACTTTGGTTTATATAATGATCTTATATCACAAAACACATGGTGTGTCCATTACCATTCTCTTAGGCAGTACAAATTGACTCCTGAAAATCTTTCAGCACAGCTGTAGACAAATGTTTCCTCTTCCAGACACACATCCCACAGCACACCTTCAGAGGTCTTGGGGAGTTTGTGCCTCATTGGGTGAGAGCTGCTTTGGCACACAGGTGGTTTTAATGTTATGGCTAATCAGTGTATATGTATTACAAAAAACACTTTCCTGATCTTCTAACTTCTTGAAATTATCTAAACAGCATTTTCAGTGCCTAAACTGCACAGTTTGCTAACACTGTTAGCAAATGGAGGTGTGTAAGAAAAAACAGTGTTAGTCCTTGAAAAATAGTACGTATATGTTTTTGTTAAAAAAACAACAAACACAAACAAAGAAATCCCACTTTCATTGGGGATGAACACACTTTTGTTAGCATATACTGGTTTGCTAGTATACATTGTGGAATAATTACTTTCTAAACACTACTTTCATGATTTTGACTTTTTTTTAACTTTATCATCAAATTATACATTTTAATGTTCACAATCATCTTTCATATCATCTTTCATCATAAATGTGGAAAAATTTAATTGAAAAATAGTTGTATGTGCATTGCCAAAAATATAAACCCCTCTGCTTCTTTCAGAAAATGAACCACCTTTCCCAGAAAATTGTTGGAAGTACAAGTGCTTTGGTATTCACATGTTAATTTCTTTTGTTTGCATTGGAACAACAAAAAAGCAAAGAAAAAATTATAATTAATAATAATAATAATGTGATGCTCCTTTAATTTGTATTTCAACTTTCCTGTGGCATATAAAAGGTGCTGACGATTAATGTGAATACTGAAATACAAAAATACACTTGCAACCAGTTAAAATGTTTTCAGTTTATGCATATCACACTGAGCATGGAGAAAAGAAAGACCCAAGAATTTGAGAACCAAAATTGTGGAAAATCATGGCTACAAGTTCACGAGTCCATCTCCAGAGATCTTAATGTTCCTGTGGCCACTGTGCACAATATCATTAAGTAGTTCACAGCCCATGGCACTGTAGCTGACCTCCCTGGATGTGAACGGAAGACAAGATGTCAAAGACAAATGCTGGATAAAGAACCTCAACCAATTTTCAACCAACTTCATGCTGACCTGCAGACACAAGGTACAACAGTGTCTGCTCACACTATCTGTCATCATCTGAATGAATTAGAATGCTATGGTAGTGGAGTGGTAAGACAGGACCCAAAGGATGGGTTCTCCCTCTCCAGTCCACATTATTTCTATTACTTTAAATTAACCAATTAGTCTTTTGTAATGAACAAATAATGATCTTAACCTTATATCAAATTAATAAACCAAACTTAGTAAATGTAAGAAGAACTTAGCTGAAGTCCTTCTCTGGTGGTAAGAATATAGCAGTTCGTCCAGGTCTTCTGAGTCAACGAAGTCTTCTGAGTCTTCTGAGTCAACTTTATCAGTGGACATATCTCACTCAAAAGTGGACCAAAATCACAAGGCTTACCATAGAGTTTTTATACAATTCTAAGGAGGGCCCCTCGTGCTTCTTTCATGGTTTTCAATGTCTTAACATTTCCTATTTCCATTATTTTTGCTAAAATATATTCTCTGCTTTTACCTAATAAGGAAATCATTGCTCCTTACTTTGGGGGCCTGTGTACCCTTTTTACCATATACTGTGCTGTCCTTTATGCCTTACTTCCTCTTTCCAGTGCACATACTTTATGTCACTATAGTTATATCTGGGACCAGTCTGTACTCGGCCCCTCACATCTGATTTTTACCTTCCTGTTTTACCTGCTCTTCCTAACTTAACCTATAGTGTTTACCTCCTGGCTTTTAGCTCAACTTACCATTTTTGTCTTCTGACCATCAGCAACTTCCCCTTTTGTCTGGTTCAACTATGACTCCTCACTTGAGTGTATGTCTAAAAATCATATGTGTTCAGCTATAATTATATTGTTCTATTTTGATTTTTAATAAGTTTTTATGCTAGACTTTAATAATTTTATCCCCTGCTTGACTTTTTAATACACCACAGTAGGAGACCCAGGAGGACCTCACAGCTTACACAGAGCACCAAGACATAAAACAGCCAGACAGCCAATATCTTTCTGATAGAACATCCTGTAGACTGATGAGACCAAAATAGAATTTTATATGTTTCATACATATATTGTATTTATGTTATAAACACAAAATATAAGTGTTTTATATGTTTTAAATAGATTTTTAAACACACACACACACACACACACACACACACACACACACACACACACACACACACACACGTGTTTAATGATGAAAGATGATAGAAAATAGGATTGTTTACAGTAAAGTGCATTTTTTATGTTTGTGAGAAAAATGACAAAAAGATTGTTTCCATTAAAAATTTATTTTTGATAAAGTTTTTAAAAGTCAATATCTAGAAAAAATCAAAGACTTGTTTTATTCTGGATAGTGGCTCTCACAATCACTAATCCTCAGCCTCCTTCTATCCCTTTTCATAGACTCTCAGGGACCTGGACATTGAGTGGAACCCACCATACCTCATGAAGAGATTCCATGTCTTGACATCAGTGGTATCTAGTTCCTTCTGTGGCCTCTTTAACATTTGCATAAAGTTTAGTGTTCCATTTATTAGTGTTCTATTTTCCCGTGTAGTGCAGTCAACAACCTGGTGGAAATCATCAAGTGCAACAGTGACAACAAAGTGACTGGTTAGATAAGACTTTATTGGTATTTTACAATGTTTACAACTTGAAAACTAAAGTTTTACAAAGTTATTTTTCATCAAATATTCACTAGCAGTCTGTTGACTATTCTGTATAAAACACACTTCTCACACTTGTTCCGCCTAGGCGCTATAGAGGCGGTTTCAAGGGAGCTTGTGTATAAGCGTTAAAATGGCAAAATGCTGAAAATAATGTTACGTAATTTTTCATATTCACAAACACTGTGTTGAATTTTCTTAACAAAAAGTGTAAACACTTTCAGCTTATTGATATTTACAGTATATTATCAATTTATTGGTATTGGTATTTACTGTGTATTAACCCTAACCCTAACCTAACCCTAACCTTAACCCTAACCCTACAGTGTTTAACTCTTAAAAATTAATGTTGACAAAGTTATTTTTCATCAAAATTCACTAACACTGCGCTGCCTATTCTGCATAAAAAATGTTTTGCACTTGTAATGCGTTAGCACTGAAAATGCTATAGAGGCAGTTTCAAGACCCTGTTTTAGCTGTATTTATAACAAACGAATATACACACATGAATGAATTACTTTTTAATGACTTTTTCAAATGTTTATGATTAAACTTATAAAAAAAATAGGGTATTTTAAAATATATGCATTTTTGATATGTTGAAGTACATAAATAAAAATGAATGGGCAATTTGAAATGTATATATTTATTTATTCAAAGCGCTAAAATGTCAAAATGCTGAAAAATAATGTTAAGTAATTCTTCATATTCATAAACACTTTGTTGACTTTTCTGAACAAAAAGTGTAAGCACGTTCGTCTTGAGCGCTGAAAGCACTGTAGAGGAAGTTTCAGGTGCTTGGAGCTTGTTTTAGCTGTTTTTCTAACAATTGTATGCATGAGGAATTTTTATAACATCTTTCATATGTTTAGGATTAACGATAATACCAAACACGATTCTTTATGATAAAACGCATTTTTGAAATGTTGAAGTGAATAAATTGCAACTAAGTGAATCATTACCTAGTAGTATACATATTGATATTTACGGTGTTAAAATCTTGAAATCTAAGTTTTTTTTTTCATCAAACATTCATTGACACTGTGTTGCCTATTCTGTGTAAAAAGTGCAATTACTTGTTCGTCTTAGGCGCTGAAAACACTATAGAGGCAGTTTCAGAAATATTTCAGAAATAATTTTTACTGACTTTTTCACATGTTTATGATTGAACATGATTTAAAATAGTGTAGTATTAAATAAAATGCATTTTTGTAAAATTGTAAAATAAAAGTGTAAAAATTAAATTCAAATGACTTGTCAATTTGAACTGTATTCATTTTAATTCAAAGTGTAAAAATTGCAAAATACTGAAAAATAATATTTGTTATTTTTCATCAAATATTCACAAACACTGTGTTGACATTTCTGAATAAAAAGTGTAAACACGTTTGCCGCTGAAAACGCTAAAGAAGCAGTTTCAAGGCGCTGGGAGCTGTTTCGCTATTTTATTCACAATCGCATTTAAACTATTGAATGAACTAGTTTTTAAATTATGTTTTTCATAGGTTTATCATAAAAAATGATACAAATCAAGGATATTATAATAAAATACATTTTTGAATATGTTTCTGCATTAAAATTAAATAAACACCTTTGTTTAAATGGAATTTTATTTTTTTATATTACAGTTTGAAAAGTGTAATATTGTCATGACCTGCTCCCCACCATTCGCACAGCGCGCCGTGAAATCGCGGCCATGCGCATGGTGCACTCTTTGGCTCCGTCGCTCTCAAAGTGGAAGCTTGCACTTCCGCATAATGTCGGAGAACTCAAGGACTACAGTTCCTATCAGTACCTGCTCCCAGACACGAGGACTGCTAAGGGGAGGCAGGTGCATCTCATTTCACTGACTGATTACCCGTGTTTAAAAGAACTGCCTGTTGCTCTTCGTCTTTGCGAAGCATTAGACTAGCCACCGTGTTGTCTGCCGAGCGGCTCATACCCGTGGTTTGAGTATTGTGTTTTGACTCTACTATTCTGTGTTTGACTTCTAATTTTGAATTACCCCTTCTACTCTGTTTGTTGATCACATGACGCATTTCCGTATTGTGACTTACTCTTCTGCCTGCCGTTTATGTACCTTTGCCTGTTGTGTTTTAATAAACACCACACTGCTTTCACGTCCGTCTCCCGACCCTGCGCTTGTGTCTCAGCTATGCCGCGACGGCGCCAGAGCCCTGACAAATATCTTGAAAAATTAATGGTTCTAAAGTTAGTGTTTATCATCTATTCACCAGTATTGCATTTTCTTTTGTCAATATTGTGCATAAACATATGATTTCGACAAAGGCGCTAAAAACGCTATAGAGGCAGTTTCAAGGCGCTGGGAGCCTTGTTTTTCAAACAATCGTAAAGATCCACATGCATTAAATACTTTTTAATGACTTTTTCATATGTTTATTGTGTAACTTAAAATAAAATGCATATGTTGAAGTGTAAAAATTTTATTAAAATGACGTCAATTTGGAATGTATTTATTGTTAATCAAAGTGTGAAAATGGCAAAATATTGAAAAATAATGTTCATAAATTCATTTTTCATCAAATGTTCAGAAACGCTGTCTTGACTTTTCTGAACAAAAAAGTGTAAACAAATTCATGTACACAATTGCATTAACTACTTTTTCATCTATACCACTTTATCCAGCTGCAGGGGAAGCTGGAGCCAATCCCAGCATCTTCGGGCGAGAGGCAGGGTACACCCTGGGCAGGTCGCCAGTCCACCACAG
>JAQQZX010000033.1:3833083-3845484 GCA_030068355.1 Notoglanidium maculatum | reverse complement strand
ATACAAACTTCAACACACACATACGCTACACACCTTTTCTCTGACACACACACACACACACACACACACACACACACATAACTGGGGAGATAGAATAATGCTGCAAGGCCACTACAGACCTCCATGAGGAAAAAGCTACCTTGACGAAAAATGCAACAGATAGCAGATATAAACTTTATTTTAGCCATAGCCCTTAACCTAACCCAGACCTTAACTGCAAGAATTAAAGCTTAAAATTAACCCTAAAATCTTATCTTTAAACCTAACACACAACTGCTAAATAGCATATTTCAATTGGTAGCACAAATGAATAGAACACTGTGCTGCCTGACGCATTAATACACTCCTTCAAATCTAGAGCAATTTAGAGTCTCCAGTCCACCTATAGCATTTGTTTTTGCAAGATTTATTTCACCAGCAATTGTTATGCTCTCTGTTGCCCTAAATCACCAGCTCTTATTTAAATAGAACCATCTTTGGCTGCTGTCATGTCATGTCAGTTCTGGTGTAAAGGTGTAAATGAGTCAGTAGTGCAGACCGCAGTTAAATGTAGTTGCACTATTTCACTATTAACTGTACTCATTCTGGCTATAGCAGTGCAATAAAGACCATACTGAGTGTAAATATTTACCCAATTCTTCTCAACATAATCAAGTCAGAATCCAGATCCAGAATTTTGTTTTACTGTTATTTCCAGTTTAAGTATTTTGAGGTAAGTATTTTGAGGTAAGGTATCCAGTATCTTGCACAATGCTAAACTGGAGTCTGGAATGTTCCATTACTTGTTTGTACATAAGCCTATATATACATAAGTACATAGTACGTAATACTACATTTGGATTAAAGGTTTAGGGTGACATTGAGTTGATTTCAAAATAGATGTAATATAATGATAATCCTATTATATTGATGATATGATACTGATGTGTTGATGTGTTTTTTTTTTATTTGTTCAGTGCCGACTCACCCCTGCTGTGGATCCGGATCGACCCGGATATGGCAGTACTACGGAAGGTGGAGCTGGCGCAGGCTGATTTCATGTGGCAGTACCAGCTGCGCTACGAGCGAGATGTGGTGGCGCAGGAGGAGGCGATTGTAGCACTGGAGAAATTCCCCACCGCTGCCTCTCGCCTTGCCCTCACCGACATCCTCGAGCATGAGCAGTGCTTCTACAAAGTGCGCATGCAGGCCTGTTTCTGCCTGGCTAAGGTAAGGTGAATGTCATGTCGTCATAAGCAAACTTTATTAAGCAGGCTTCCTCCTGAGGAACAGATTCATCATGGTGTCATCATGTTGTGAGAGAGATCAGAAAACCTCAGTTCAGATGCTTTCATTCCACACCCTCTAATTCCAAGCGCTCAATCCCCACCCACTCCCACCACCATAACTATTTATTCAACATCCCCTAATTCCACACCTTTCACATTGACAATAACTTGATTTTAGATTGTAATGCTATGCTATTCATGTAGTCATATTGGTATCATTACCATCAGCACTGACTGATACCGTGATCATACAGGCATACTCGTAAAAAATGCTCTGTTAACACCTGAAACCAGATAATACTTTGTGACGGAAGCCTCGTAACAGGTAGCATTGCCACGTCACAGTTTAACAGGTCCCCAGTTTTTCATTTAAAACTACACCGTGCAAATGAGGAAAGATGCCAGGTTATGTGCATTGTGGCTTGTTTTGCCGTAAATGAGTACACAGAGTAAGTGCACATCCTGATTAAAACAGCTGGTTATTAATCAAGCAGATGATTATGGATGCAATGTCTCATGCCACATTTTATTCTTTCTGTTGTTTAAGTTGCATGTTGAGTTGCTTCAGTTGTTTGAGTCATAGGTTGTTAGTTATAGGTTGTTTACTATATGTTTTGGTTGTGTTACTGCTAAATGTCAGGGTTCAGAATGGGATTAGTGTGTTGAAATGAATTGTGAACTTGCAGATTGCCAACTCCATGATGAGCACGTGGCAAGGCCCTCCAGCCATGAAGTCCCTCTTCACACGTATGTTCTGCTGCAAGAGCTGCCCCAACATTGTCAAGACCAACAACTTCATTAACTTCCAGAGTTACTTCCTACAGAAGGTACTAGGTGACATTGTTTATTATTTTTGTATGGCATCAAAGCCATGTTTACATCATATTTCTTATGCTTTATTAGACCATGCCAGTGGCTATGGCTTTGCTCAGAGACATGCAGAACCTTTGTCCCAAAGAGGTGCTCAACTTCATTCTGGACCTCATCAAGTACAATGATAATGCAAAGAACAAGGTGAGACTTTGGCTTCATACCCAACATTGTGTCGCTGTTGTTCCTACTAGGATATCGGCCATTTAAAGATACGTTAAAGCTAGCGCCTATTGAAAATGTTGTTACTAGACCTCACAGTCCAGTGGCAATAAAGTTTAGATTCTTTCCTGAAAGATTTTGCATTGATACAAAAAAATTATAATCAGACTTTTAGATAGGCTTATGCTTTATTTTTTTTAATTAAGCAATGCGTTCACCCACCCATTATGAGATCATAAGTTTTTATACCCCTTTTATGCCACTGCCATTCATGGCCGAGAACCAAGGGAGTAAATTGGCTATGCTCTCTGATTGTGTTACACTGCCCTTTGATGGAGCAGTTCAAAAGGTGCCATTGGTTGGCTTTCACATGTGTAGGGGGAAGCACGTGTTAGTCTTCACCCTCCCCATTTGCTAGCAGTCATATGATAAAAAGAGTTGGATTGTGTGTAGGAATTGGCATGTGAACAATTTGGGAAGAAATTTGGGGGTTGTCACTGCCCAAAGAAAGCAAGCATTAGCACTGTATTGTATCCTGTACTATAGTTTGTTCATAGTACATAATCCACAGACAGTGAGAACAGATTTCTTAGTAAGGAAAATCATGAGGAGGAATAAAAAGACATTTTATTATGAACCTTTCAAATATATTCCATTTCCCAATGAGATTGCCCAAATTAAAAAAAAAATGTGCAAAGGATACAATTTGGGATTAATTCAGGATGCACTGTTTCTTACATCTTTGCATCAGTAAAATCCGATTTATTAATATATAATTATTAGTAGAGATCCTATGCCTTTATTATTTAGAAATGTGACCAATAACTTTTGACCAATAATTTTCTAGATAAATTGATCATATTCTTTTGCATCGCATTATATCGCGTTGAATCACATTGTGTTTAATCAGATCATGTGATGAAACATAGCGCATTAGTAGTTACTTTATATGTGTCAAGTGCTGAGATGTGTGTCGCCTCGGTGATGGAGATGCCCATCCCTAATTATAATATAATGGTTTTGTAGAACATAGAAAGTACACCATATACCTTATGGAACTTTACTTTCAAATAAAAAAAATGAATGCATATGTATTAAATATTTTATATTATACATTCAGACGCTTCTTCCTCTGGCGTTCCAGTTTTCAGATAATTTTTACCGCGCTGAATTGATCGAAGCCCTGACTAACTCCTTAACGCCGGCCATCAGCATCAATAACGAGGTGCGCACAGTGGACAGCCTGAACCCTGATGTCAAGCTCATTCTAGAGGAAGTGACGCGCTTCCTCAACATGGAGAAACTGCTGCCTAGCTACAGGAACACCATCACCGTCAGGTACACAGAGATAAGGGCTGGGCTCAGTTCAAATTTAATTATGCTTATAACCTGCACATATGGTCCTGTAAAGTTATCAGCCCTATATGCATTGTGTAACTGTGATGAATATAATAATTGTTTGAGATGACATGGCTCATGACTTGTTACTCCTGATATAAATCTTGTCAAGAAAATTCAGAATATTATATGCATTTTAAATAGTTAATTAAATCTGTTTTTACATGCATATATCATTGGTTTCATAGGTACAGGTGGTGTAAAGTGATGAATCACAGTTATATACACCATAGAAGTGTAAAGTAATAAAAAATGCAAAATAACAATTAAAAATAACCATTCGAATTGCAAATATTTGTAGCACATGGGTGGGCAATTTGCTGTTTTTGATTGTTTGTTTTTGTTTTTTTAAGTACTGAATCACATTTTCCTGAGAGTATCATAAGTACTTAGCAACACTGATAAGCAACACTATCAAACTGTCATAGTTCTGGATGATGGCTGTCTTGCTGGTTATTTTAAATAAACACAAATATTTTGTTATGCCTACATGGAAAAAAAAAGTTTAACACAGAGATACAAATTACTATATAATATTGACCTATTCTACTGTTGAGTCCTCAGGGAAGCTCAAACATTAAGGAAATTTTAGAGTTAATCAGCAGCGAGAACTGTAATAACCTTGCTTAACCATACTTTTGTTCACTGTTAGTATTCTATTAATCACCTTTTCATTTTAATTTCTTAGACTTGGAGAGAACTTTATTTGCGGAAAGGGTCACATGTAACATGTCCAACACGATAGAGACCTTTTGTTTTTTCATGCAAGCAGGTACATATGTTAAGACAGCCTTATTCTTTGTTGTAGCTGCCTGCGGGCCATCAGGATGCTGCAGAAGAACGGCCACATACCCAGCGACCCAAGCCTGTTTAAAGCCTATGCGGAGTATGGTCATTTTGTGGATGTGAGAGTTGCTGCACTTGAGGCTGTGGTCGACTATACAAGAGGTTTACCTTTTTATTTCCAACCTCAATCCAAGCATGGAGTATGCAATGCATTTGTATACTAGCACCTGGGTGTCGGTGGGTGTAGGTGTGTAACCCCCCCCTCATCTCCCTTGGCTACAAACCCGCTGCCACACTTGTATCTCTGCTCTTTCATGCAATTATTCAGTCAGCCCATCATGTGGCAGAAGCCTTGTGCATAAGATCATGCAGATACAGGTCAGTAGCTTCAATTAATGTTCACTTCCAACATCAGAACATGGAAAAATGTCATCTCCGTGACTTTGGACAGTTTGCAATTTGAAAAAGGCCAGGCAGTATTTTTCCAGTCTCCACCTTCCCAGTTTTGGTAGGTCTGCACCCACTGAAGGCTCAGACTCCTGTTCTTGGCTGACAAGGGTGGAACCTGATGCGGTCTTCTGCTGTTGTCACACGTTAGCCTCAAGGTCTGACAAATTGTGCATTCCGAGATGCTTTTCTGCTCACGATGATTGCAAAGAGTGGCAATTTGAGTTACTGTAGCCTTCCTTTTAGCCTGAACAGGTGTGGCCATTCCCCACTGACCTCCCCAACAAGGCATTTTCTCCCACAGTTCTTAATCCCATTCTGTAAACTATAGAAACTCTTGTGTGTGAAAAATGCCAATCATAATACATGGAAATGCAAAGCTATGGCACACTCTGAATGTTGTGAATGTTAGAATGCCATGGTACAGTGCCCAATCTCAACACTTGGAATTTCATATTCACTTCAATTCAGTTTTATTTGTATAGCACTTTTAACACCAGACATTGTCACAAAGCAGCTTTGCAGAACTATATAAATTCTTAATATAAACTCATGAATTTTAAATTTATATATATCCCTAATGAGCAAGCCTATGGCGACGTTGGAAAGGGAAAAACTCCCTGAGACGACAAGAGGAAGAAACCTTGAGAGGAACCAGACTCAAAAGGGAACCCATCCTCATTTGGGTTACACTGGATAGTGTGATTACAACACACTTTGTTATATGGTCAAAAAAGTACAGTTACATACTTCAGTATAGTTATAACACAAAGTCTGTTCTGTCTCAGCTGATTTACTGAGGCAGGTTTAAGTGCAAGACTTTGTGGTAATTTAAGTCCTGTGCCATTGTAACAACCACTCGTGTCAACAGCAGTTCATCTACACAATTCTAAGTGAATGTTGAGGCAGTTCATATGGTGCCATCCTCATCAGGAGCAAGTGGTTTTCAAGTGATGACTCTTAACTAGAAATAGGACATCAGGATGGATCAGGCAGGTCCAGAAAGAAGGGGGCCAGGATTACTGGTATCTCAAGAGTAGCATGTGCAGCTCAACAAAGAGAGAGAGTGAGAAAAGGAAAGAGAAAAAGCATATTCATAATAATTTCATACCATTTTAATATTTTTCGTTCCTGGTTACAGTTAAAGACAGCATCATTTGTTTCTTGATTTGAAGAGGGAACTGTATCAGACCTCAGGGCCTGTTGGCTCTGCTTTGATCCTTAAGTCCAAAATAATGCTGACTCAATCCTTCAGGGCTATATGAGAAACTTCACTTGCGCTAATAAATCAGTAAAAGAAACTTTACGATGGTTACAGCAAGTAGAAGTCAACAAAGTTTTAATCTAGGCTGGCTGTGCAGCACAGGCCTGAAGTAAAATTTATTAATTCAACACTGCAAGGTGACTGAAAGGGAGCCTTGTGTAACGTTGTGTGTGCATGTTTGTTTCTTGTTCTGTTTATTGCCAGTCGACAGGAGCACTGAGGAGCTTCAGTGGCTGCTGGACATGGTCCACAATGATCCTGTGCACTACGTCAGGTCAGTGATGTTATTTGTTGAATATAATGAATTTGTCCTTATACACTATACATAATTATTGTAGTATTACAACATGACTGGCTAATTAGCTATACTTTGCATCCCTATACTTTGGATTTTCAAATACTGGCATTTTTGCTTTTTGCAGACATGAGATTCTTAGCATGTTGTCTAAGAATCCCCCCTTCACCAAAGCAGCAGAGTCTCCTCTGTGCACTGAGGCTCTTGTCGACCAACTCTGGAAACTGATGAACTCTGGTAAGACCAACTGGAAATTGTTATAATCATGCTTACTTGTAGGTCACAAGGTCAGAGGCCGTCTGTCCTTCACTGTGACTGAAGAGAACCAGAGGCCATGTTTCCCTTCATTGAACATTTTGGTTTTCGTTTTCACCCTTTGCCCAAATACTTGCGTTCATACTGATTCTAGGCTTGTTTTGCGGAAGGACTCATTTTGAGGTTTTCTTTGCTTGCATTTTGCCATACGTCATGCAGTGAAGAACGTATTCGTTGTGTAAATACACGCAGAAAAGGAGCTGTTCTCGTATAAGGTTTAACCATGTAGACTGGCAAGAGACAGTAGATTTTTTTTGTTTTTAGTCTAAAGTCAAATTTTGTGTGTGTATTTATTTATACATGCACCTGTACAGTCCCCTCCGAAAGTATTGGAACAAGGACATAATTTTGCCTCTATACACCACCACAGTGAATTTGAAAAGCCAACAAGATATGATTGAAGTGTAGACATTCAGCATTAATTCAAGGGGTTTTAAATAAATATTGCCTTAACTGTTTAAGAATTACAGGCATTTTTTCACAGTCCCTCCATTTTCACACGCTCAAAATGAACAGAACAAACTAACACAACTATATATAAATATATATTAAATAAATATAAGCATAATTGTTAATGCATCTTTTTGCTTGGATGCAAATCAATCATTTCCTAAGGTCTGGAACCCATGGATATCACCAAATGCTGAGTTCCATCCCTTGAGCTTCTTTGCCAGTGCTCTGCTGCAGCCGCCTTCAGTTGCTGCTTGTTTGTGTGTCTTTCTGCCTTCAGTTTTGTCTTCAATAAGTGATAAGTATGCTCAGTTGGGTTTACTGACTCAGCCATTTAGTAACATTTATTTCTTTGCCTTTAGAAGCTCTTGGGTTGCTTTCAATGTATGTTTTCGATCATTATCCATCTGTACTGTGAAGTAGTGTCCTATCAGTTTTGCTGCACTTGACTGAATCTGAGTAGAAAGTATAGCTCTATATGCTTCAGAATTCATCCAGCTACTTCCATCTGCAGTGACATCATCAGTAAACACCAGTGACCAAGTTCTACAGGCAGCCACACATGCCCGTGTCCACCATGTTTGACAGATTGTGTGTCCTTTCTGGGAAGTGTCACTTCTGGTACAAATTAATCTTGGTTTCATCTGTCCAAAGAATCTTGTACCAGAACTTGGCAGGCTTTCTAGCAAAGGCTAATTTGGCCTTTCTCTACTTGAGTGTTACCAGAGTTTCGCATCTTGAGATAAACCCTCTATTTATATTTTGAAGGCATTAATTGTGGACTTTGACAAAGACATTTCTACCTCCTTGAGAGGGGTCTTGACTTGGCTAGATGTTGTGAAGGTTTTTTTTTTTTTAAACCAATGAAAGAATTCTATGATCATGTACTTTAGTTGTCTTCCGTGGTCTTCCAGGCCTTTTGGTGCTAGTTGGCAAATTGTTGATTTGGTAACTCCTAAAGTTTCTGCTCTCTCTTTGGACTGCATATTAAGAGCAGGATTGGGAGGGTTACTTTAGAAATGTATTCCAATACAGTTACTAATTACCTGCTAAAAATGTAGTCAGTAACTTTTAATTAAAGTTACTTCAACTTCTAATTAAAATCTAATTACCACAAAATTGAAGTAATGTAACTGATTACTTTCCATTCCTTTTGGATTACCTCAATAACAAATATGTGGATGATGACAGCATTTTCTCAGCTAGAGGGCAGAACGTACATTGTACTGTGGTGTTCCCTTTTTTCTGATGTAAAGACAGAATAATGGTGAAATTTCTACCCAGTGAACTCGTTTTTCACCTGAGCCATGATAATGAATTGATGACCGTAAGATTAGCTATGGTTTCACTCGAGACCAGAGTGGTTTTGTGAGTCCCATGAAGTGCTGTGTGCACAATTCTTTTTTTTTTTATTTGATTATTTAATTAGCACCATAAAAATAATCTTTCCTTGATTATTTTTTTGCTTTTATTCTTTAAATATATTATATACAAAAGATATTTATTTGCAGGATTTTAATCAGTGCTACTACAGACCTTTTTCTTAAGGCTTAATTAAAAAGCAGTTCAATAATTACAATGTTCGTGACATTTATCAGATAATCTGTCACAGTATGAGAATATTATCAAGTGCTCATGTCAACCAAATTATGTTTGTATTCATTCAGTATAATCATTATGTATGAATTGAAGTGAACTCAGCCTAACTCAAGGTAACTGTATCTAGCCTACATCGTTTACTGTTAGCACTTTTTTTTATCACTTACCACACTTTTTGCAGCTGTGTGTCTGTATTTCAAGCTATGATTTGTTCAAATTTCGAACAGACAAATTCAAAATAAAGATAAAATAAATATCAGCTGCCTGTTTTGCTCACTGAAACTCTCCCACACTAAGTTCATTTTGCTTGCTGTGTGCACCAGGCGAATCATTTTCAGTGCGTGGAATTGACTCCAAAGATTTACATTTGACTCTTAGTTTTCAAAAACGGAGATTAGTGAATCAATCAATTAGTGAAAAAAATAATGAGAAAACAGACTATAACTGGCCATGAAACTGCTTATCAGTCAACTGTTCCATTACTTTTGAGCCTGTTAAAATGGATTGACTGTAAAAAAATGGCTGAAATTCCTAAATGGGTAATGCAGTATTTTTGTTCAACTGCTTGAATTAATGCTGAAAGTCTGCAATTCAATTGCATTTTTATGGCTTTTTTTTCAAATCCATTGTGGCTGTGTACAGAGGCAAAATTGTGAAAATTGTCACTGATGCAACATATTTTTTTTATATATATATATGTATATGTGTGTGTCCTCCTCTCACCTCCCATACTATGCAAATACTATGCAATTGAGCAGTTGAGAGTTAAGAGCTTTGCTCAAGGGCCCAGCAGAGATTGCTTGGCAATACTGGGATTTGAACTCACAACCTTCTGATCACTAGTTCAGTATCTTAACCACTGAGCTACCACTGCCACATGAGCAACATTCAGAAAGGAATTGGGACCAACGCCAGAGGGTCAAAGCACCAGCCACCAGTCGATAGAGCAATCACCCAAGACTCTAAGACTAGGCAGACCAACCTGAGCACAACCTGCATTGACTACAAGAAAGCCCATGATTTGATGCCCCACACATGGATACTGGAATGCTTGGCACTATACATGGCTAACAATTCACTGATAAGCTTCATCAAGAACTCAATGCAGCTGTGGAAGACAACACTGGAAGCCAAGTCCAAGGCCATAGCACAAGTCACCGTAAAGTGCGGTGTATATACCGAAGTGATGCACTGCCCCTGCTGCTGTTCTGCATAGGCCTGAACCCCCTGAGCCACATCATAACAAATAGTGTATATGGATGCAGTGGAGTAACCATCAGCCACCTCTGGTACATGGATGACCTAAAGCTGTATGCTAAGAGTGAGTGAGACATCGATTTGCTCATCCACCTCACATGAATCTACAGCGAGGCCATCGGGATGTTATTTGGACTGGATAAATGCAGACGCATGGTGGCCAAGAGAGGGAAGATGATCAGGACTGAGGGAGTGAAGTTACCAGCTGGCAAAATAGCAGATATACAGGACGGCTACAAGTACCTTGGTATCCTACAGGCCAATGGGAATCAGGATGAAGTTACATGGAGATCAGCCACAGCCAAATATCTCCAGAGGGTCAGCTAGGTGCTCAGAAGCAATCTAAATGGTAGGAATAAGATCCAAGCCATTAACATGTATACCCTACCAACCAAGCTCCCTGAGGCTCTATGAACAAGGGACAGAAGCGGGATGAGGATTAGATGGCCCTGCAGGACGAACTGATGAAAGAGTGTTTCAGACAGCAAAAGAAAGTGTGAGGAGATTGGTGAGGAGGAAGAGACTGCATCGTGGAAGACCAAGCCCCTCCATGGAACGTACCACTGGCAGATAGGGGAAGTGGCTGACATCCGTAATTTCTGCCAGTTGCTAGAAAAAAGCAGGCCTGAAGGACAGCACAGAGGCTCTGATCACGGCAGCAAAAGAACAGCCCCTAAGCACCAGATCTGTAGAGGCAGGGGTCTACCACAGTAGACAGAACCCAAGCTGCAGGCTGTGCTCAAACTCCCAGGCCTCTGGTAGAGAACCCGAGGTTGAGGAAGACGTACACCGATACCACCCCTCAAGTAGGGGAGGCAAGAGGAGGATTTGATTATACATACATACATACATACAGTACTGTGCAAAGGTCCTAGGCACCCTTTTGTTTTAGTACAAATTTTGTTTATTGTAGCAATACAAAAAATTTGATTTCCAAACATCACTAATTATTAAAAATTTGTATTTGAAAAATACATTGTCATTCTTTACACATAAAAAAAAAACTTGACTTAATTTTTTTTGTGGTCGTTAGAGAAATTTTGCACAGTGAATAAGCCTAGTGTTTTCACTTTTCCGCTCAACATTGCCTTAAGTGCAGGCATTGAAAAAAGGCTTGATGAAAAAACATCTTGATTTCTTTTTCAAGCGGGAACACTTTTTTATTTTCCTCCAGATTTCTCAACATCATCTTTCTGCATGCATGCTGCTGATTTATTATTTAGCCATCTCAGAGTATCTGCATGTACCTCACTATACCCTGCAACATGGAAAATCTCATAAAACATGATTTAATGAAAAACATGCGGCCCTCCATGTTCCCACTTGAGAAGACTGGCTGCACTTCTTACGAATTTGGTGCTTTCGCAACTCCTGGCAGTGATTTAAACAGTTCTGCTCTTATTGTAGTCAGTTTTAGTCTTTGAGGCCTCACTCCTGCACTTTGAAGCTTGTGTGCCAAGAAAAAGCAAAATCCAGCACCTTTTTGCCCTTGTGAAGTTAAAAAGCATATGCAGTGTTGGTGGTTCCAGTTTTCAAACTTTTCATGTTTTGTTATGAGCTCCAAGCATCTCAGATGAACCAGTACAGTAATGGAAGCAACTCTAAAGGTACAGTGCACTTCAAGACTTCACAGATTTGCAGATTATGAACTTGTGCTTCTTGTCAAGGAATAACAATTTATGATTCCATATAGTTAGTGTATTTATTTGTACAGAGAATTAAAAAAAAAGTTGAGGCATTCTCGCCCAAAACTTGTTTTGAAGATGAGAAATTGTATATTTAATAATTGCATAAAATGCTGGTTGAACAATTAGAAAACAGAAAAAGTCAGAAAAACAGATGCACTTTTGTTATCATTAAGAAATTCAGATTCTGTGAACTTGCAAATTTGAAAGGGAGCATAAACTGTTATTTTATGATGCAATAACATATTAACACTCATGGTTCATGTTCAACACATACTCACATTTTCCACTGGGGTTTTCAGCTGAAATGACGAGCAGTAAGCAGTCTGCACACTCACAATAATTACTCCAAGTGTCTGATCATTGGATAGTGAGAGTCCATACCCTTGGCTCTGAAAGACAAAGACACTGCAATCTTATTAGCATTTTTAAACCAACAAAAATGTCAGATGAAGCTATATGTTAAGGTTTGTTAACAATAAAACACCTACTTAGATTTTTTTTATATCCCATGGTACCACATCTGTTACATATATATATATATATATACACACGTGGACAAAATTGTTGGTACCCTTCAGGCAATGAAAGAAAAACTCACAATG
>JAQQZX010000033.1:3802620-3817403 GCA_030068355.1 Notoglanidium maculatum | reverse complement strand
AAGTCTACAGAGCCCTGTGGAAAGTAAACTTTTGTAAACTGGAAAGTATGCAAATAAAATGATTGTTTTATCAGAATTTTTTTTAACCAAACAAAAATACAATAACCTATCTGCAAAAGTGTGCACATCCTTAAACTAATACTTTGTAGAGGCACCTTTTGATTTTATTATACCACTCAATCTTTTTGGGTAAGAGTTTATCAATATGGTACAGCTTGACTTCTAAAAACATTCTAGATCTGTCAAATTGTGAGGGCATTTCCTCGGGTCACCCCACAGATTTTGAATCTGGCTAGGCCATCAAAAACTGTGATCTTCTTTTGGTTAAGCAATTCTTTGTTGATTTGGATGTATATCATTGTTGTGTTGAAAGATGAATTTCCTTTTCATCTTCAGCTTACTAGCAGACATCTGAAAGTTTTTGCAGTAAAATCAACTAGTGTGTGTGTGTATATATATTTATTCCAGATTCTGATATTCCTGATAAAAGCCCCAGTTCTGGCTGAAGAAAAGCAGCCCTAAAGCATTATGCTACCATCACCATGCTTCATGTTGGGTGTGATGTTCCTTTGGTGATTTTTTTTTTTTTTGCGCCATACATATCTTTTGTAATTATTATACTTTTTGGAATTGTTCTCGTCAAGCCATAACACATTTTGCCACATGGTTTGGGGTGATTTAGTTGGGCTTGGAAGTTATTTGTGAGAAAGGGCTACCCTACCACATAGCCCACACATGAGAAGAACTTGTCAGTTGCTCCTGCACCTCATTTAATGTTGCCGTAGGTTTCTTGAAATTCAGCTGAAACCAAAAAGATGTGAAGAAATCCTATAGAAACAGCTTTTGGGGGGGTTAATCAGAATAATTTCATTGATGACAGCTGTATGATAATTACATTTGAACATGAGATTGAATGTGATTGGTTCATTCTGAATACAGCCACATCCTCAAATCCAAAAGGGTGTGCATACTTAACCAGGTTATTTTATATTAACTTTTTATTGTTTTTATTTTCCCTAAAATGTTTCTGATTGTTTTTTAATTAATTTTTACATTTTGTAATTTCACTTGAGGGTGGAAAAAGTTCTGTCTTGATTTATCTTGGCTTCATTTTTTCCATCACAAAATGCCATTTTAACAGGGGTGTGTAGCCTTTTTATATCCATTGCTTATAAACTATCTTTGGAATCCATGTTTCATTATTTTTAAATGTCTTTTAGGTGCTCTGTGCTGTCTCTCTCCTCTGTGGATCGAGAATTTGCCTGGCATTTGTTACGCAACGACCTGGAAAACTGGACATGTCCCGTCTGCGATGTGAGCCTTTCTGTTTACTTCTTTTTACAGCCATAACCTGATTTCATCTTTTCAGTCAATAAATTCAGCTTTGGATAAAAAATTTTTAAGTGTATGGTAACTGCCAGCACAGGTATGCTGCATAATTTTCTATAATATGTTAACTATAATATTTACTTAAGTATATATTTTGAGTGGGTTCTGGTGTATTCCATTCTGGACAATAAATAAACCCTGTCCCCTAAAATTCCCCTAATTATGACACTTATACACTACAGTACGTTTTTTTATTATTATTATTATTATTATTATTCACATTATTATTATTTCATTTTTATTTCCTCACATTTATATGTAGTCTGGAACCATGTATGTTTCTTTTGGTGACAAAAGTTTTTGTATATAAAGCACTAAGAAACCTCACTTTTTTAACAGCTAGAGGTTATTGATTATGATATTGTGGTATTTGCATGGATTTTCAAAATACAAAATCCAGAAAAAGAAGAGAAAAAAAAAAACTAAATTTTGTTATTGAACAAAAATATTCATCAAACAAAAACAAACATTTGGTTCCAAAACTAAGCCCAATCAGCTACTTACTGTGACGTATCATGTGTACTGAAAACATCAGCAACATTGTCAGAAGTTTATCTCAGTATTGATGTCATGATGTCATATTGCTTAGCCGCAATCATAAATATGAGTTGGCTTGTGCAAATTTTGAATTTGTCCCAATTTCAGTTTATGCGTACTAGTTTCTCATTCTAAATGACTAAAATGAAACAATGCAAATGGGCTAATTCAAATGAAAAACTAACATCAGCCTCAGACATGTTCCCCTCAGAGTCACATAGACCATCATAAGTATATTATTTACCCCATGGCCATGTGTATCATGCCACTGCTTTGCACTGTTTGCAGCAAAGCATAGTTGCTAAGCAAGTTGTCAAAGTGAGATGTAGTGGCCAGTGACTGCTGAGCCACTGTGTATCTATTTTATTAGAGCATCATTTTGAAAAAACATGTGCCTGTACACAATAACAATGTGCTTGGTCTGTGCTTGGCAAGGGTTCTGATCCCCACTAACTGTAACAAAGTACTGAAAATCCATCCATATGCATCAATCCACTGAAAATCCATCTATGATGTTCATGGAAATGACAGGAAACTTCACAATATCAGTGATTAAACACTTTTATTCATTACATAACAACACGATTTTAATCCTTTGGATCATGTGGAACATATGCCACACAGGTCCCTGTGACTGAGCTGTTATAGGAACGATAACATATTTAAACAAGCTCATTAATACAAACCTATCATTCATGTTAGTTATAAATATCCTGATCCATGATGCTGTGGAAAAATTAATTGATACCTTCTGATTCACACACTGGTATAATTATTGTAATCAACACCCAGTCTCTTTTAAAAGAAAAATGATCATTCAGGTGTGATGTCATAGCTCAAGTCACATGTATGCTGCTTAAAATGTCAGCACCCCCAATGTAAAATTTCCTCCCATGTCCCTGGTGTTTGGGCATTTTACATATCAGCCAAATGGTCACTTCCTGTCAAGGTGGGTGGGTCTTGGTAGCATTGTGCAGCAAGAAACCCATGATAAAAACTGGCTGGGAAAAATACATGTACCGATCCATACTTCCATCCATCCATCCATCCATCCATTATCTATATCGCTTATCTGTGAGGTTGAGGGGAAGCTGGAGCCAATCCCAGCTGACTTTGGGCGAGAGGTGTGGTACACCCTGGACAGGTTGTCAGTCAATTGCAGGGCTACATGTACCTACTGCTGTACAATGCCTGAATCCATTTTTTATCTGGACTATGTTAGCATTGGTGTTGTTGTGTGACATGCCTTAGATACAAGGGGGGTCTGAATTCAACCATGTGTGTTCATTTATGCCACATAAAGGTGGAACGATATGGACTTTGATTTCCAGTTTCCAAAGAGTGTGTCTTGGAAAGATGTTGCATTTTGGACCTGAGACCAAGCTCAGACTGTTCCACAAATGTGAAAAAGGTGTTTTTGCAGATATGTTTGTATATTTGAGCTAAGAAAAAAAGAAAATAATTATTTCCCTCATATTCCAAAGAACTTCTTGTTT
Organism: Notoglanidium maculatum; assembly: GCA_030068355.1. Lineage (NCBI taxonomy): Eukaryota > Metazoa > Chordata > Actinopteri > Siluriformes > Auchenoglanididae > Notoglanidium > Notoglanidium maculatum. The sequence goes on along the minus strand of JAQQZX010000033.1, from coordinate 3,813,981 downwards.
CTACATTTTGCCATCCCTGACAAAAAAAAGAAAAAGAAAAAAGGAGCCTGCAAAATTGGATACATGTGTCTGGCAAACAGTTTTTGCTTTGGCTTCTTGAATAACGGTAAAATGCTCAGCCCATGCAGCCAGACAGAGCAGATGTTTTAGCTTCTTTGCAATACTTGTTTCAAAAATTGATTACTTTCCCCCCCTATCAGTGTAGAGCATTTCTTTGGGGGTTGACTGCATATTTGCATCCACTATGTGTGTCAGCTCTGACCCCAGCAAAACCACTGCTTCTCAATTGGTCTGTTGATGTGATGTTTGCTTTACTATGCCATATGTCAATACTGACATGTGTAGACTGAGTGGCTGTCATTTTCGACCCAAATTCAATGACCTCTGGTTTAAAACAAAAAAAGAGAAGGGTTTATAGCACAGGTGTGTGTGTGTGCGTGCGTGCATGCGCATGTGACTTCGGTCTGTCTGAATGTTACAGCCATTAAATATGTCTCCTGAAAGTAATTTTCCATCATTGATGTTCCAGTGGTTGACTTATTTTGAATTTTGCTTTGTCTCTTAAAGTTTTTTATCAACTCCCACATGGTTTGCATGGTATTTCTAATAAGAACCTGTTTCTCTTCTTTACATTCACATGTTTATGTTTACATTATATGTTTTATACAAAGTGGAGTCTAATTCGAATGTAGCAGAGCTGTCATGGGTTAGAGGGTCTTTGTCATAGGACTAAGAAGGACTCTCTGGCAGTTGAAGCCTACTATTTGAATTTAACTTTTGATCATCAGGGCAGATGCTTACTCTGTGAGCTCTCAATTGGAAATGTCAAGGAAGTGTGTGAACTTGTGAATGATTTGTGAAACTAATGTTAGCACCTCTGCAAACATGCAAATGTTAATCTTCTCTTTTACATCTCAGACCAGGCCGACACCGCATATGACAGCAGCTCGGGATCATGCAAAAACAGGTGCTTTGAGCTGCAGGAGGTCCAGGCACCCAACTGCCGCTGTGACAACCTCTGCAAAACCTACAACAGCTGCTGCTCAGACTTTGATGAGTACTGCTTAAAGACAAGTGGGTTCCTCTCTTAACTGATGCTAGCATTTTATGTCATGCACACTGACCTCACAGCAGTTAAGTTCAATATTGGAGTTTTTAATCCATCAGTTTTATTTAAGTTTTTTGAAGGGACTACAAGCTGAATGAAAACACTAGAAAATGGGAAAAGAAAATGGAGATTAAATAAATGATGACATGATGAGTTGATTTGCTATTTTTGTTCAACATTATTAACAGTAGTTAATATAAACACAATGTTTTGCATTTTCTTTTCTTATATTTTTGGACATTCAACCAAAGTCAGCAAAACATCCGGAGGGAAACAAGTCCTTTGTTAAGGGTTATATTCAGACTTTTTGAATGTAACAGAAGGGCAGTCCTTTTTCTACCAAAGAGAAGACTTTTTGTGTGTTTGTGATTTCATCTTTTGCACTAATCTAGACCAGTTTTATTTACTGTGGAAAACCATTTAGACATGTGTGGTTTTATTTAATTGGAGGGCCATTTAGCCATGGCTGCTACCCAATAACTATGTGAGTTGTGACTGATTATGTCTCTATCAGAGGGAGGCTTTGAGTGCAGTAAAGAGAGATGTGGAGAAACTCGAAATGAACAGCACGCCTGCCACTGTTCAGATGACTGCCTGGCCAAAGGAGACTGCTGTACAAACTACAAGACACTCTGCAAAGGTTGTGCCCTAGATCAATTATACTATATATAATGTATAATATACTTCCTATTTGTTTTTATTTCATCAGTTATAGAACACAAGTTTGCTCTGTCTACTCTGTTTACTCAAATAAGACAGTCTTACTTCACTAAGGCTGCTTTCACTCTAGGCATTCGACAATCCATAAAAGCCCAGAAACCGTTATGTCACCTAAGCAGTCAGGCTGTCTAACTATGTTGCAACTACTTACATTGTAGTGGTGCTTACAGAGACTATAAGTCACTTCTGTGTATGCACAGTGTCATTGTCTATTACTAAACACAGCACTACTGCTGGATAGTTTAGGTTGTTGGATTGTTACTCAGCCTTGCTGCAACATCAAGGTGTTTAAACATAACATAAACGCTGTTGTATCTGATACGTCATATCAACTACCACAATATATCATGTCACTGCTGTGCTGAAAATGCATCTCCAAATACAATCTGGTCACTGGCTTCCTGTTTCACTGAGGGCCAGTGTAGACTGGCACATTGTACATATCAACAAGTGGGCCACATTTGTTAAGTCTATGTGGTAGATGGCTCTAATAAAAAGGTCAGGAACAAATAGATATATATATAATAGCTTGGTGCCTAGGCATGGAATATTCATATAGATTGAAAACTCATATAGGGATTTGGTTGTTTAATTTACCAGTTACTGGTAAATGACAGTCAATAAGAATCAACTAAGTGAAATTTCTTTATTTTGCTTTACAACACATATAATAATAGGAAGATTCATGTTTACTTAAAGAATTGGCAGCAGTTGATACTTTCCACCTCTGTTCTAGGTGATACTCCATGGTTAGAAGAAGAGTGTGAGGAGATAAAAAGCCATGAGTGTCCTGCTGGGTGAGTGGACCTCACAGTTTTTTTAACAGATTCACACCACTATCTATAGTGATAAGGTTTTACACATCAAGCTCCTGGATGAAAGTAACACTATGTTGAAAAATGGTCTTATTATGGTGATGGTCTTGTAAGGGCTTCTGAGACTTCTAAGAAATGACACAGAATAATGTTAATGCTACTACCCCTGATACCCTGTTTCTCTTCACCAAAGTAGATCCTGCCTTAGCACTCTGCCTCTGAAATGCTGGTATACAAGGCACTAGTGGTCAGCTTCACACCAGAGCACCACCCCAACCTATTTTACATATCTGTAGCGTGCTAACGCTATGTTGAACTGATGCCGCAACACAAGGGTCACAACACAAGGGTCACGCAACACCAGATTAAGAAGTGCATCTTTTTGACCAAACACCTGCAAATGAGCTCCTTCGACTGTGTATTACAGAAAGCGTGAGAACTGATTGCATGTGTGAATTTTTCATCAATCTCTTAAGAGGCTCTTAAAGTCGATTAGCATTATGTGACACCTCAGCAAGACAAGAACCTCAAATTGCTGCTACAAATCTTTCCCTTTAGTACATATTAATGCACATGTATCCTATTTTTATTGACATTTTTTTCTGGAAAAAATACAATGAGTAACTGATCACCTATACCTGTCTTTTTTTAGATGACTAACGTTAATTACTTGACTGATGCTAGCTATCAAGTGACATTTACCAATTATTGGCAATTATCTCTCAAAATTTGTTTATTTGGGTTTTTTTTCCAGGTTTGTTCACCCGCCGCTCATCATGCTTTCTGTCGATGGCTTTAGAGCCTCTTACATGAAAAAAGGCAACATGGTGATTCCCAACATAGAAAAACTGAGTAAGACTAATCTTCTGTTATAATGGCACATATACTATACACTGTAACATATGATTGGCTTATGGCTGATTTTTTGTCTCATAATGATGCTTGTAGGAACATGTGGCACACATGCACCGTACATGAGACCTGTCTACCCAACGAAAACCTACCCGAATTTATATACAATTGCAACGGTATGCATCAGACCCCATTATTATTTCATACAGCTTTTGTTAACCCTTGATTGGGCTGGAGGTAGGCAAGAGACAATACACTAAAGCCATGATACGAGACATATCCTGATATAGGTTTCACAAGAAAATACCCATGAGACGATATTGACAAATAAAATATTAAGCCTTAGTACATTTATTTTGTAAGGAAAATTACTCAAATTGCTGCAAAATCAGTACATGTGTGTGTATATATATATATATATATATATATATATATATATATATATATATATATCAGTTTATGGTAATTAACTTCAGCTAAGCTACATACATGCTGTGAATCCTGGATAGTATGAAAATGTTAAGCAGTAGTGTATTATTGGTTGTTTGGGTATTATATTTTCCAAGAAATTATTACAATGCTTGCAGGCCTTGAATTTGACAAATGTGCCATAATCGTTCTGATTAGCTTAATTTTTTTGAACTATTAACATGCATCAAGACAGGTCCCCACTCTACCCATGCTACTTCCTCTTATGTTGCTGCCTAGTGTGTAAGACGAGGTAGAGCACATCATGAATTTTAGATGGAGCCATCTTTATACTCATATGAGAAGCAAATTTCTCTCGCCAGTATTTTGTTTCGAGATGTTTGAGACAATGATATTCTGTCTCATGTTAGAGTCATGGTATGATAACCATATAAACAAGTGTCATGCTATTTGCTTACATAGTTTCAAAGAATTAATATGGTATTGCTAATAGGATTGCTATTATTTTCTAAAAACTGTGTTAGACATACTGTGCTCACTGATTTTACTGGTATGTTTCTTCTTTAAAAAGTAGGCAACCTTGTTCAAAAAACATGCATTGTCTGTAGAAACATTTTTTTTTCGTAATTATCAAATAAAAATGGTATAACTATTGCAGTTTCTTGATGGAAGTAGAATGCTTTACTGATATGGTGACCTCAGTGTATTTTCTTTGTTGTAGGGCCTTTACCCTGAGTCGCATGGCATTGTGGGTAATTCCATGTATGACCCCTCTTTTGATACATGGTTCACCCTGCGAGGGAAAGAGAAGCTTAAACATCGTTGGTGGGGAGGCCAGCCTGTGAGTCCTTACTCCTCTTTACATCTAATCAACATAATCTGAGCCTAGTATTAAATGGATTAAAAACATTTTACTGTATAATTATTGACATGGTGAAATTTTCTGCCATTGACTTTTATAGTTTATAGAGTAATATTTTTACTTTTTCAATATTTTGTCACACCCACTACTAGTTAGGCATACGATCTACTCTGAGTACACAGCGAATCAGAATACTGATAATAAAATCACACTTATGTTAAACGTTGACAAATGCAAGATGGACTAGGAGATAATAAGCAGTGGACTGGCTGCATAGCTTTGTGATGCAATACAGTAAAATACAGTTCAGTAGCTCCTCTTGCACCAAGACATGCAGAGGCGTAGTTAGCACATGGGATTTCAAGTTTGAACACCACCTAGAAATATTTTATGGCAATTCCAGATGGTTATTCAAGGCTGGTTAGCATAAAACATACACAGTGCAGTTGATGATACTGATAAAAGGTCAATGAAATCATCATTACGAATGTAATACTTGGTTGTTTAATCACATTGGTTACCAGTTGTTATGGTGAGAAACAGGACCTGACCCAGTCAGGATTTTTCCCATTTATTTGTAAGCTACAAGCCAGGTAGCTACACTGAATGTAATAAAACCTCAGTGACTTGACACTTTAAATGCATTAAATGTCATAACGTTTTCGAACATTGCATTAACATAGCACTTCCCAAATCCATGAAGGGAGAAGTTTCAAAGAGACTGTTTCATAATAATGTGCTCATTCTTATGCGTTATCATTCTTATTGTAACAGCTCATTCATATAAATTAAACCTAATAAAAGAAGGATTTAAAAATTTGATAGCATGTAATTATTGACATGGTCTCAGGTTCTGTTAGTAAACATTTATTTTAAGGAGTCACAATTCTAGGTGCTTTGTAAATGTTAGTAAGGTTCTTGAAAAGGTTGTTTTCCCACCAGGAACTCTTTTTTTTTTTTCTCTTTCTTGAAGTTAATAAGACAAGAACACAGCAGCTTGTCATAAAGACCATCATAAAGATATTTTATTAGCATTCTTATTATGCAGTATCAAGGTTGGTTGAAGATAGATGGTGTTTTAAGAAATGATATGACAAATTCTGAGTACCATCATTGCTTGTACCATTTTCTGGCATCCGCCAAGAATGCATGAGCATGTTGTCAGTGTAACTATACAGATCATGCTGTGATTTTCAGCACATTTCCTCATTTCCCCTTGAAATTAATTCCTGCCTATGGCACTGAGGACCCAGGCAAAAAGGGGTGTACATTAGCTGTTTGAACATCTGTAGGTGTATTGAGTATTCACCTTTTTAATGAGAAAAGGAAAGAAATTATATATCTGGAAGGTATTAGCTCAACGGTTGGAACTGATCCTGGTTTTGACTTTTGCCACAAACTACTGAGTTAAGTGCAGTAGCACCACAGGATGCCAGCTATAAATGTGTAACACATGGCGTCTGTTGGGTTCTGCACTATGCTGACAGATATTAGCCAACTCCATCTCTGGTCCTCATTAGTTGCTCTCAGCTTTAGTAGCATGTTTCTTTCTACACATTTTGCAGCTTGAATAAAATGGAACATATTGTCTTCAGCAGCAGCAAGAGTGGTTTCCAATAAAGTCACGCTGTGAGATTTAAAAGTCTGTTTATTGCAGGTTAATTGTATATTTACATTACATGTAGCTTGGAAGACAACTAAGCAACTCAGAGCATCTTTCATGCCCCATTATGATTCAAAGCATGCAGTTGTATTTCTCTGTTACCTGCAATTTCATTGGCTGTTGTAGTTAAACAAAAGTGTACACAAATGCTATACAAGCAGCTTTAGATGATATTTCTGCTATGATGGCTTTTAGTCTTTAGTTTTTATCTACAAACACCTTTTTCCAAACAATTTTACCTCCTTAAAGGTCACACAATGTAGATCTGAACCTTATAAACCACACACAAAAAGCTATTTTAGATATTTGATATAGTATGTGAAATATCCTGGTCAAACCAATGTTATTAAATGATAATATAAGTTTAAATTATTCACCACTTTCCATGAAACATAATTCTCAAGGCTGTATAGCCTTCTCACTCTGGGATTATCTACCACACGATACATCTTCATCTTACATTTCCTCTTATTTTACAACAAGTAATTTGAAATCATGTGACTCAATGTTAAATATGTATGTACATATATAAGCAGTTTAGCTTGCATACGTTACATTCAAATGAAATAAATCATTTTTATTTGTCCTTGGTGTGCTTCTGTTAATTCATATACAAACCACTAATTAATAAATAACACTAAGCAAGCGGGCTAACAGGCAGCTACTGAAAATGAATTTGTGGTGCAGTTATGATGTTCTTATTTATATCGACTCTTAGAACAAACAGGGTCCACTTTGTGCTTTTAAAAGCTCCAAATAAAAATCACTTAGATTGTCTATTGTTTCCTCCAGATCTGGATAACTGCTGTGAAGCAGGGAGTGAAGGCTGGCACTTTCTTCTGGCCTGTGTAAGTTTGAATGTGCTATTTCTTTGAGTTTCCTTTGTAACTTTATCCCCATTCTGGTAATATGCATACCTTGTCTCCAAATATGTCCAACACCAGTATTCCCTTTTACAAGTTTCATTGAAAAACCATACAAAAGGCCTTAACCACACCATGGTTTTTAAATAGCACTGCAAGCAATCCCCCCCAACTTGCATGAAACATGTCTGCAAAACAATGTCCTCCACATTCACACACAGAGGCCTGTTAGACTAGAAACTTATTTGCTTGCACATGCATAAACACGGGCAGCTTGGGTTTATGCATGAGAGAGGAAAAAGACCCCTCTAGTGTCCTGGTAGCAATTTGTGCGAAAATGGCTTATATACACAAAGCATGGTCCTTGTGGATTCTGACTTCTAAGTTCTTTACTTTGAGGCCCTAGTACTAAGCCTGTTTCCTGTGCCACACAGGAAATCATTCTTTGGTATGTGTGTTAAGAGGCCAAGACTGCTCATTTTTGGGGAATATGTATATCTGAATATCATATGCTTATTTGCCTGTAAGCAGGTTATAAGCATCTGACGTCCTTCATTTTCAGGCATAATCAGATGCCTGATACTCAGCTGTTTTGCCATGATGTAGAATATGCACAGAGACCCATGAATGAGAATTAAAGTGATTCTGAAAATAATCTTTCTTAATGTTCTGTGTTGCTTTACATTTACTAAACTCTGCTCACATTAATGTTATAAAAGAACACTAAATGTCTCCTTATAGCATAATTCAGGACCATTAACAGTATGCATTTCAAGAGTCTTCTTTATATGATGTTTGTGTACAAAGGTTTTCAACAGATGGCAGAAGTCAGAAAGACAGAAAATCTTCATTTACATTCTTATTACATGCAATCTAGACCAAATGTATGGTTCATGCTAGGAGGGTAATTTAATGTACTAATAAATTAGTATACTGTGACAAGAAGCTTATGTGTCCTGTAACAAAAGTGTAATAAATGTCTAATTTTAGTTGAGTATTCAATTTAGCTGAATATTTTTTGTTCAGTTTTAAATGCCAGTGGGCATATTTGCTATTTAATAAATAATTTTTTACACGTAGAATCCATAGAATTTCATTTTATATTTCAGTTAATGGGTCCACAAGAAGGCACTTTACCATAATATACAGACTGTTAACAAACACATTACTAGGCTTGTGTGTGCATGTGTGCATTTGCAGAGGGATTCCACTGGAAAGGAGAGTGCTGACCATGCTCCAGTGGCTTCACCTCCCTGATACAGAGAGGTCAGTGCTCTCATAGTATGAACGTCTTAACTGATGACGTTTAATAGTTTAATAAGGTCACCAGCACACAGAACATTTTGTCTGTTTGGTTACAGAAGTCCTGCATGAGACTCCCAGTAACTGAATTCATATCACATTGCTGTTTATTGCTACTAGAGAAACATCCCTAATTGCTTTGAAATTATAATCACAGACATTCAGTGTTACCCACGCTTCAGTCCACAGCAAAAGCGCACAGCTATATTTTCTATCCAATTTTACATATTTGGAAATATTTGTGCTCTTATCCAGGCTGTTTGCCTTCTTGTTTGGACTGAACGCTCACTCACAGGTGAATTGGTATGTGTTCACAGGCCCTATGTTTATGCCATGCACTCTGAGCAAACGGATGCATACGGCCACAAACTTGGACCTGAGAACCCTGATGTGAGTACAGCTTGCAAGCAAACATACACCTTCAACCTCCATGTCATAACCACATGGGAAAAAAAGAGCATTTCATGCTCCTTATGTTCTTTCAAAAAACAAGAATTTAGTATACACACACAAATTCACAATGAACAACTGCTAAAATAAACATAGAGCAGGATATTCTATAAGCAAGTAAAGTTTCCTGTTTGATCACTGCATGTACGTCCATAGTACATGATTATGCTACATCCATTGTTATTTTATATTATCTACCTCTGCCCTTACCATCTCTGATAGAAATACTTTTTCTAAAACCTTTTTCATGTTTGTAAAGTATTGCACAATTGTGGGGGAGCACAGCGGGAAAACATTTCAATTCCATTGTCTTGTACGTTGTGTATGTGATGAATAAAACTGAAACTGAACTGGATATTCAGAGGTTTTAAAATGTACATGAAGAGTTTTAAAACATTGTCTCAATGCATTTATATTCTTCAGTATCTGTTTTATGTAGAAACCATTTTTGTTGTAATTCTTGGGACATGAACATTTTACAAAGTTTTTGTGTCCAGTTTGTGTGACCTGTCCTTCTGTATTTCCAGATGAGACACCCACTGAAGGAGATTGATAAAGTGACTGGGCAGCTGATGGATGGCCTAAAACAGTTGAATCTCCATCGATGTGTCAATATCATTATGGTTGGAGATCATGGTATCACCAGTCACGTATTTTATTATGTGTATTGATGATAATGGAGATCTACTTAAGCTCTTAAGCTAGCAATAAATGTATTACAATTTACATAATAACTATGTGGGGAAAGTAGACGAGGTTAATGATGAGTAAATGTTAGATGCCTCTTAATGATGGCATATATATGATGGAATTAACGATGGCACTTAATGACGGAATAACTGTTTGCAAGCATTCACTTATTCAATTAATGAAAATGACAGAATATTTTTTTTAAACAGACTGGACATAGTTAGCCCTATTTATGATAACAATATGTAGCTTGTATCAGTATATACACTATATGGTTTGTGGACATCTTGCCATAACACTCATATGTGCTTGTTAAACATCACAGTTCAAATTCAGTCTCCTTTTGCTCTTATAATCAACCCCACTCTTCTGAGAAGGCTTTCCACTAGATTTTGGAGTATGGCTGTGGGAAATTATGTCCATTCAGCTACATGAGCATTAGTGAGGTCAGGCACTGATGTTGGGTGAAGAGGTCTGGGGTGCAGTCAGCGTTTCAGTTTATCAAAGGTATTCAGTGGGGTTGAAGTCAGGGCTCTGTGCAGACCACTCAAGTTCTTCCACTCCAACCTGAGCAAACCATGTCTTCATGAAGCTTGCATTGTGCACAGGGGCATTGTCATGCTGGAACAGGTTTGGGCCTCTTAGTCCCACTGAAGGGAAATTGTAATGCTACAGCACACAACATACTAAACAACTATGCATCCAACTTAGGCAACAATTTAGGAAAGGACCAAATACTGGTGTCATAGTCAGGTGTCCACAAACCTTTGGCCATATACTGCAGCTAGTAGAGCTAAGCCCCTCATGCTTTCAAAGAATTAAGTATAATGTTTCATTTTTTATGCCCACATTCTCATTTGTGGATAACAAATGATAACAAATGGAGGACTATTTTGTGGAATTGAGTGCAGCAGCACTACCAGTGGTCATAAGAAAAACACATAGAATGGTATGACGCTAACCTGTGGACTAACTGTAACGAACCCATCTGTAAAATCTGTAAAATCATGCAGCCGCAGAGGTTGTGATACAGAGTGACACATCCCCTAAATTCGATCTCCATTGGGGCTAATAATATATAGCCCATTTCAGTAATACGTTTGGTGTACATGATCAGCAGTTTTGTTATATATTCCTTCTCAGGAATGGAGGAAGCTCACTGTGACCGTACAGAGTTCCTCAGCTCTTATATGCCCAACGTTGATGACATCACCCTGATCCCCGGCTCTCTAGGGAGAATTCGAGCTCGAAATTCCAACAACTCGAAATGTACGTAAGCCAAGAGGACAGAAGCCATCATTTTCTTAGATCACAGGTTATATATCAGGCTGTGCAAAATTACTAAAATATTGCAGAACAAGTCCAGCAATGTTGTGAAGTTAGTGTACATGTTAATTGGAAGATTGGTTGTGTTTTCATGATTCGGAACTTTTTGTTTTGTTTCTATAAGAAGGTCTGGCATTGAATCAGAATCAGAATATCTTTGTCATTGTAACGGGTACAATGAAATTAGGTGCAGTGCCTGCGGCGTAAGAGAATATTGATAAGAATGCAAAATAAAGTAAAATAGAAATGTAAAAAAATAGAAGAATATATACATAAATGTA
>JAQQZX010000033.1:3789943-3802520 GCA_030068355.1 Notoglanidium maculatum | reverse complement strand
AATTTAATCCATTTTGGAATAAGGCTGTAACATAACAAAATGTGGAAAAAGTGATGTGCTGTGAATACTTTCCGGATTCACTGTATATATAATATAAAATATGATTCACAGTGGTAAAACCTTATTGCACATAAGACATATTGCATGAGATTGTATCTATATCAGTTAAGGTGTGGAGATGGTGATTAGGTGTCGTTCAGTGTCATAGTATCAGCAGGATAGAAACTGTTTTTCAGTCTATTAGTCCTTGTTTTGATGCTCCTGTATATTTTGCCTGACGGCAGCAGTTGGAATAAGTCATGAGAGGGGTGTGAGGAGTCTTTTAGGATGTTTTCCGCTTTTTTTGAGTTCAGTTCATCCAGGGAAAGTAAAGGACAGCCGATGATCTTCTGGGCAGACTTTACGATCCGCTGAAGTGATTTCCTCTGCGCTGTTGTACAGCTGGAAAACCACACACAGGCAGTAGCCACAGTATGCTCTCAACAGAACAGCGATAGAAGGACACCAGCAATTTTTGGGGGATGTTATTTTCCTGAAGACTCTCAGGAAGTAGAGCCTCTGCTGAGCCTTCTTTGTCAGCTCTGCTGTGTTCACACCCCAGGACAAGTCCTCCGTGATGTGAACTCCCAGGAAGCGGAACTCTGGCACTCTCTCCACACAGTCCCCTCTAATGTGAAGTGGTTTAATGTCTGTTTTCTTTTTCCTGAAATCCACGACGATCTCCTTGGTCTTGCTTGTATTCAGGAACAGGTTGTTGTCTGTGCACCATGCTGTCAGCCGCTCCACTTCGTCCCTGTAGGCGGACTCATCCCCCCCAGAGATAAGCCCTACCACAGTGGTGTTGTCTGCAAATTTGACGATGGTGTTGCTGTGGTGGGCGGGTGCGCAGTCATGTGTGTACAACGAGAAGAGCTGGGGGCTCAGTACACAGCCCTGAGGGGAGCCGGCGCTCCTCAGCCGATGGCCGAGGAGATGTGGGGACCCACTTTAACCCTCTGTGTGCGTTCTGTCAGGAGGTCTTTAATCCATAGACAGGTGGAATGTGGGAGACCAAGGGCTAACAGCTTGCACAACAATCTGTGAGGGAGAATGGTGTTAAAAGCAGAGATAAAATCAATCAAGAGGAGCCATTCCTCACTCCCCTGAAGCTCGAGGTGGGACAGGGTAGCATGGAGATCAACAGCGTCCTCAGTAGACCTATTAGCCCTGTAAGCAAGTCTCTCAAAGCACTTCATCAGCACCGGGTGAGCGCTACTGGCCAATAGTCATTCAGGCAGATTATGGGTGATTTGTTTGGTACTGGGACTATAGTGGAGGATTTCGGACAGGGGGGACCTGAAGCCTGGGACAGTGACAGGTTGAAGATCTTTGTAAAGACCCCGGCCAGCTACTCTGCACAGTTCCTCAGCACACGTCCAGGAACTCCATCAGGACCTGCTGCCTTCCTGGGATTGACATCCTGGAGCCCTAACGGTGGGGGAGATGTTGTTGTGGGCTGCCGCTGCATGTATATTAGCTGCCTCTGGTGATTCCACCTCAAACCGAGCAAAGAAGTGATTCAGCTCCTCTGCTATTGAGGCATCACTTTCAGGAGCTCCATGACTGGTCCTGTAGTTTATGTGCTGGATTCCCTGCCAAACCTGCCTGATTTACTGTCCAGGTGCTCCTCAATCCTCCTCCTATAGTCCCTCTTAGCCATTCTGATGCCTCTCTTCAGATTGGAACGTGCTGAGCTGTAGAGGACCTCATTACCAGAGCTGAAGGCGGTGTTCCTCTCCTTTAGCAGTTGCTGCACCTCTCTTGTCATCCAGGGCTTCTGGTTTGGATAGACACGTATGCGTTTTTCTACTGTGACAGTGTCAATACAAGTCCTGATATAGCTCAATACACTGTCAGTGTAGAGTTCCAGGTCTGGATGCTCAAAAATCTCCCAGTTAGTCCTATCAAAGCAGTCCTGCAGCTGCAGAGAGGCATCATCAGGCCATGTTGTGATGGATCTTGTGATAATGAGAGCAGATTTGCGGAGAGGGGCGTATGCGGGAATCATCAGCAGTGACATCTGGTCAGACTGGGCCAGGTGTGGAAGTTTTTTAGCTCTGTAGCCTAACTTGATGTTTGAATAGACTTTGTCTTGTGTGTTGGTTCCTCTAGTAGCACACGTCACGTTTTGGTGGAGTTTGGGGAGCACTGCTTTTAAATCCACCTGATTAAAGTCCCCTGCGGTAATAAACTCTGCGTCGGGATACCGGCTCTGTTGGCTGCTGATGCTGCTGTATAGATGTTTCAGAGCCGAGTTGGTATTAGCAGCTGGTGTTATGTAAACAACAGCGATCATTATCACATTAAACTCACGCGGTAAGTAGATGGGTCTGCATTTCACGGTCATGTACTCCAAATCAGGGGAGCAGTGGCTATCCATTATCACTGCGTTTGTGCACCAGTGAAACAATAACAAGTTTATTTTGTCTATTTCTAGATGACGTAAAAGCAGTAGTGGCAAACCTTACAGTGAGTACACATGCTGATATAGCTACACACCCTCTCTTTTTTTGACCATTGTTATTTATGTCAACTCAGCTGGGTCTGTCTCCTCTTGTAGTGTAAAAAAACAGACCAGCACTTCAAGCCGTACTTGAAGCAGCATCTCCCCAAACGCCTCCATTATGCCAACCATCGCCGCATTGAGGAAATTCACCTGATGGTGGAAAGAAAATGGCATGTAGCAAGGTAAATAAATACACCTATAATGGTGAATCAATGGTGAATCCTGTTGATAGGCATGACTATAACACAAATATGACATAAATGTATAGATATGCAAGGCTAATACAGACCTGTTAATGATTCAGTAAGATATTTGACAGGTAAAATGTGATACTCAAGTAAGATTCTAATGCCTGGCACGATTACTTTTAGGTTTTTTTGTTTTTGTTTTTTTTGTTTTTGTTTTTTAGGGTTTTTTGGGGTTATGTTTTATAATCAAATTGAAAACAGATTTTGCTCATGACAAAATAATTGTGATGGTAATACATGAAAGCCATATATGAGCACCAAAACACCAAACACCAAAAGCTGAGTGTAAATTTGCTTAAAGAATTTTGTCACAATTCTATGACTCGTACATTTTCAGTCAAGAAATGTTTGAAAATATAAGGAGCCCTGTGAGAAATCTGGAATGACATCAGAAACACCACATTTTCTTTATGGCTGAAAAAATGAGAATGACCAACAATAATTTTGACAGAAATTTACTTTCAATACCTGAAAGCATGCCATCTTGGTCAACATGAAGACCATGCATAAGAGTTTTAGATCTTGTTAATTGTGCAATTTATTGTCAGCTGTTGTAATTTTTATGAAGTAATGTCTGGAAAAAGTGTTTTTATTACTCTGTAGCATTAAGCATTTCTCATTTTAATAATTCTTTTATTTTTTTGAAAGCATATATAGCTGAATAAATTATTTTAATATGCACAATACTACAAAGAGCAAATTAATAATTTAAAAAATCCAGCATTTGGCTTGTGCTTGGTTTCTCTGTTCCATTTTTCACAGTTTGTTAATTTTGGATTTCACTTCACTGATCTTGCATCTGTCCATGTCTAAGCTCCAGTTTGCTTGGTTGGCACATTTAATAATTCTATGAATTCTGATAAACATGTCCTTTAAACTATGTGAACTCTTCAAAGCAGTGCTCTGGAAGATTTTCTCATTGGCTTTTAGTTCTGCTGTTCAACCCTCAAATTTCAAAACCCATAAACGTTCACTGCCAGCCCACAATGGAAAGCCATGGCTCCTAAAGCAAACCCATGAGGTCACTGGTCGCATCCTCTGAAAACATTCCATAAAGAAGATGGAGATGAAGACTTATGCTGGGGTCTCCCTATGCTGTTTACCTTGGCATGCATCAGTGCCCAACTGAAAAGGTTCTTTCATGCTGACCAGTTGAGATACAGACCTGTCTAATCGGTGGCACCAGAGCTGTGAAGCAACGGTTTCTTCCCAGGACAGTTTCTCTGCTGTTGGAGGTTGTAGCATGAAGGAGGGTTTTAAATCATCTGCTTGAATGAAATAAGGTGAAAGCAGAATGCTGGTATGTGTTAAAGCATCATGCTGTGGTCTGATTTACACTATGTGCTCACTGCATTAAGGGGACCACAGTATTTGCTGTAACATTTAATGGGAGTCATCACCAGTGATCTAAAGACTTTCTGTTTCGTTTGAACAGTAGCTTCAGATTCAAGTTTGTATGAACTTGTATATTTAAGTAATATGTGAAATTTCAAGAACTTGTAGTATGCCTAAAGGTATAATGAACCAGTTAACTTTGTCTGGCACAGAAAGCCCCCTGAAGGGAAAAGGCATCCTGGCAAGTGCGGCTTCTCAGGGGACCATGGATATGATAACAAGATCAACAGCATGCAGGTACGCACACATGGCCCGATGTTCAATTTAGTATAGTACTCTGGTGTGTTTCTCACCCACTTGATTCTCTCTTTTTAGACCATTTTCCTTGGATATGGGCCAATGTTTAAATTCAAGACCAAGATACCACCATTTGAAAATATCGAGCTGTACAACATCATGTGTGGTAGGGCAAATATTATTTTATCTTTGTGCTGTCTTCACAAATTTTACATTTACGTGTATTCACACCAAAAATTCTAACTTTGCTAATTGTAGGCTCCTTAAAGCTAATACAGACTGTTTTCTATTAACATGGTTACATCATAGCACATACCTGAATGATAGATGGTTACTTATAGATCACATATCTCAGATCCCATAGTGTTAGGTAGACACAATAGCCACATGTTTTGTGCATTGCAATTACCAAACTCTGTCACACCTATCATTTTTAGATCTCCTTGGCTTGAAGCCAGTCCCCAACAATGGGACCCATGGTAGCCTGAACCACATGCTGAGAAATCCTGTCCACAAACCTAGCATGCCAGAAGAGGTGTCCAAACCAACCTCATCTGGGACAGTTAATGCCATAACTGATGACCTGGGCTGCACCTGTGATGAAAAAGTCAGTAACAAAGCATATTCAGGGCCTCATCATAGACTACCCACTGACTAGAACTGTGAGGTTCCATCTGAGTCCAACATTAAAATATTCACAATCACAATATGAACCATTCATGTGATTCACCTAAAACCATATTTTCAAGTTGCCTAATTACAATCTATTATGAAAAAGTAACTTCTTCCAGGTAATTAGTCTTTGTTTTGGATTATTGTGTTTCTTAGTTACATAGCAGGAAATTGTAACCATTGTATAGATATTTTGGGCTTTATTCTGCCTTTTTGGCCTTTTCCTGTATTTCTACAAGATATTGTGCTGCAGACCTGCAAGGTAAATGATATTAACCCCTGTGTTCTGTTTTAAATGTCTGTCAAAATAAATGTTCATCAATGTAAATGTGCAACAATAAATAATTTTATTTCAGAAAGTATTCTAACTTTAAGGAACATAAACTTTTATATTATAGGGATGATCAGGGTAGGTTTAAGTTAAGAATAACTAGTTGTTTGCAGTTGATTGTAAAAATTTAAAGAGGCCCTGGAACAAAGGGAACATTGCTAAGTAGTGAATAGAACACAGGGGTTAAAAGAAACAAGCAGAATAATGTTTTCTTCCTCCAAACATTGTTCTTGTTTAGATCGTTTTGCTATAGATTTTCACCTTTAATCTTTTGCAGTTGCGTTCAAAAAGTAGGGGGCAGAGGGCTTTGAAAGTGGCCCTGGTAAGAGCCTATAACCTGGAGTCACTGTGGCTCTGTCTCTTACAGAACAAAGTGGAGGAACTCAATCAACGACTAAGACAAGTTATTGATGGTAATGCCCCTGCCTGTGTGTCAATCCAAATAGCACACATACAGTTTACTGTAGGACTAATGCTAGAAAAATTACATCAATATATTCAATGTTTCATATTGTGACATTCTTAAAATTTCTGCTTTCTGTATAGATTTTCAGTATTTTTTATGTACGTTAACACATATTTACCAATAAAATTAATTTGTTCGATTTAATTTGTATTGAAATCAAATTATCATTAAGCTTTTGAAGCTAGTAAGGATAGCATTCACATTGATATTTCTCTTTGTCATTTTGCAGACAGCAAAAATCTTCCTTATGGTCGGCCAGCGGTTATGTTCAACACCAAGTACAGCATCTTGCACCACAGTGACCACATCAGCGGATATAGTGAAGCGCTTGCAATGCCTCTATGGACCTCCTACACAACTTCAAAACAGGTACGATTCTCATGTACTGCTCTCCTCACAAAGAGAACACGGGTCTGACCCAGTCCTAGTAAGAAACTGGAGTTGGAGTCGCACACTGTGCGTTTCCATTCATTGATTAATATTTTTTAAACAATTTATTGTATGCATGATTACTGTGTTATTTTCAACAACGTAATACACTGTGTGGCACTAGGATATGGTCACTAATGCTGACAGTGTATTTACACTGCATTTATTCTTTCTTGGATGCAGTGCTGTATGTTTGAACAAGTAGCACTGATGCTAGCAAGTGACGTAGCACAAACTAAAATACTTAACCACTGAAAATTAAGAAGTGCTGGTACCCTTTGTCATTTTAAGAGGCACACAGTTCAGTTTGTAAAATGCAAAGCGTAAACTGTCAATGAAGAGTTTGCCAGATTATTGTTTTTCACTTTATCAACTGTATTAACTAATCTTCCACATTTTAAATATTGTTAATTATTGATATATGCCTAAATATGCCTACAAGAAAATCATCAACTGGTCTTGGTCATAAATTAGCCTGAGAAAATTACCATAATTACTCTGGGTTATAAGGAAGCCATGAGGTTAGCATTAATGCTAATACTATTAGTGACTTTTGGGTTTTTTTTATTTTTTTTTTATTTGTGTAGCTGAAAGTATTCTTGATCTACACATGACTCATTGTGTTCGACTTATCTGCATTATGTAACCTTTACAGATGGTAAAAGTAGCAATTGTTTTTTTATTTTAACTACTTAACAATTTGTATTTTGTGTGAATAGCTCTGAAAATACTGTCTGGCTGATGTAAATTTATTCAATATCTCACAAAACTCTTTTCAATATCATCAGCACTGTTGCACTTCGGATATTTGGATGCCTTGGCATCAGTGAGAACCAAATACATGAGTTCCTGAGGGTGAAGGAAAATGTTGCACTTAATGTCTCTGTCAATATTATTGGTTATCACCTTAAAATCGCTATAACTATTTGCCTGGCAATTAGTTTACAGTAACTGCTCCTATGTGAATATTTTGCACATTCACTCACTTTGCACATACTTCCATCATCCTCTATTCTCATCTTCTGCCTGATTTTTCCTGATCCTTCTTCTGCTCAGAGCTTCTACACTTGTGATTCACTTGCTAATGCTGTGGATGGTGACACATCAGTGTTCCCAATTCCACATCTGTAGTAATCCATCTTTTGTCAAGAATCACTCAACTAAGTAAAGATAAACAACAGTCCATTGTTACTTTGTTTTTAAAAAAAAAAAAAAAGAGAAAAGAAAAAACATTGAATAAGAAGGTTTGTCCAAACTTTTGACTGGTACTTTAGAACCCTAACAAGTGTGTAAGAGGTAACAGCTGAGACAAAATTAAACCTTGAAAGGAACCAGACTTTAAAGGGAACTCTGACAGTCAATAAGGGAGATTGCACGTCCCAAGAAACAGTTTATTCCCAAGTCTCAGCCTTTCTTCAGTGGATAATTTCACCTACCGATCTCTATGTGAGATCTGCTGCTGTAATCATAGTGAATATTACCGTAATACTGAACAGCTTTTCAATACACTTACTATCCTGTGACTGCGTAGTAATTCATTTGTTGATAATTGTGCATTTCCCTTTAAAATCATTTTCCTCTCCAGGTTTGTTCTTTGTTGTCTTGCAAACGTTTCTTCAGGCTAGTTCATTAGGGATTGAAACATCAAGATTTCTGTTAAAATGCTATTTGTAATGTTTATAGTTAAACATGATAGATAAAATATAATTGAATTTAATTGAATCTTCATCCACATACCAGTATTTACATACTGGACAGGAAGAAGACTCTTTGTCATGTTGAGATGTATTTTTTCTTTATTTTTACATGCCTTTTCAATAAAGGCATAAAAACAGATTACTTAAAACCTGACCTTTTACAGCCAGATCCACAACTTTCACACTCTTGCATCTCATACTGGATCAGGATATTTCTTATTTTGAAATTTGATGACTGTCAACCTCACTCTCAAACTAACAAATTTTACATCCATGCCTATGGTTTACATATTTCAGGTTGATGTTACTGTTCTGCCTGAAGCTCTGAATACGTGCATGAGACCTGATGCCAGAGTGCTTCAAGCCTCCAGCCAGTCCTGCACCAACTACAGAGCAGACAAACAGATCTCCTATGCATTTCTCTACCCACCTCGTGAGTCACACCACACTGAACAAACTGACTCATTGTTGCTAACTTATTATTGTTGTTGATATGAAGACACCATATATTGGGTATTTTCAAATAAGTGTTACAAACATGTTGCTATAAAATCTATTGAGATAGTCTGGGCTTCTTGAGTTGCCAAAGATTACACCAAACACTAGATCAAAGTCTGATACCCAGTACAGTATGTTTCCTTAGCCAAACTGTACCTGCCCATTTATGTGCACAAACATAGACATCTCATGAAGCCATTATCTGCCATTACCTATAACTACTAGAGGTGACTACTAAAGTGTGTGTGTTCAAATCATGTGAAATTAAGTGACAGTAGATGGTTAAATCTTTGTGTGGCAGTCTTAAAATAAACATATATTGCAGCCTGTATGTATAGAAAACAATATATATAATATATATAAAATATAAATAATAATAAAATTTATAAGTAAGCTAAAAGGTAAATGCTTATACAATAGACCTAATTAATAGAAAAAACTAAATCTTAAGAACAATAGTACGAATACTACTCAATCCTTTTTAAAAATGTAAGACTTATTTTATCTGGCAGAGATTCTTTGCCAAAGTTTAAATTTAAAGAACAAGGCACTTAAAAATGTTATTAGCTGTTGAGCTACAAATTAATCTATAAAGCTAATCTAATAAATCAATAATCTTCATTGACCTGAGAAAGAAAAGCGGCTTCAACCAACTAACTTGTGTAACTTATTAAGGACTGAGTCTTAATGATAAACACCATATAGTTTTTCACTATGTACCACATGTATTTAAAAAAGCATGTTCAAAAAAGTTTCATGCTTTAGAAACTACATGATTTAAAAAGAAAGAACAACTTCCATGTCTCTGTTGAAAATGCAAGTTAAAGCACTTTGCTATGACTAATATGAAATAAAGCCACTTAAAGAGGTGTCCCTGTTGTTGCTCCCTCCATGATTCATTCACACGTCACTACATGACATTATCTTTTCTTGTTTTCTAGGGTCTGTGAATATCCCTGCTCATTGTGCAAATTCAACATTTAAGTTGCTTGATTACATTTTATTTCCAACAGAGGCAAAAAATATTAAATGTTATTTTAAAAAAGCTGGTAACTCACATTTGAGCAAATAAGGGACATCACCACTGTAAACCAGTTACTCATCTGCTTTAACAAGCCCTACTAACTGTATAACTAGGAAAATGAGTGCACAATTAAATAATTTTTGTTTGCTCGGTTTGGTCCTTGTGTCATTGTTGACAGAGTTGGCCTCCAGTAATGATGCAAGATATGATGCCCTCTTGATCACCAACACAGTGCCAATGTACCCAGCATTCAAACGTAAGTATTCCAGTCATATGAATGATGGAAACACAGGCATTTCTGTGGTTTTTAACTATTGAAAGAAGTCAGAAAGTTCTTAGGAATTGAGTATGTTGAGGCCTGATGATGTTAGACTGCATGCTGTTTTCGCAGTTTCAATCATGTGACAGTTTTGTTGCACACAGGTCAATTCCCATCAACTAATTATGTGACTCCTGCACTTGATCGTTAACGAATCTGAGATGGTGGATATGGAAGTGTAGACAGAGTTATTAAATAAACAACTTATAAACAGCCAAAAAGCAGGGGAAAAACTAAAAACTTCCAAAACAACAACAAATTAGTAGACCAAGGCTAGGCAAGCACACCATAAATGCAAGCAACTAACTACACAAACATAACAGTAATACTCAACAGGTAAGAAGAGAAAATACAGTACTTACATAGGGTAACTGGGGAGCACAAGCAGGTGTGCATAAACATAGGAAGTGCTACAAACAACAAAAAAATTCTTTTTTGAAAATATGCATGAGGGTGCCTTCTGGTGGTCTGAGGAAAATGTCCATGATGGATATGACAAGAATTGAATACTTATGCAAACCATTGTACACTCAGTCTATTTCTCAGCAGAACATTTACTCAGTATTTAAAAATTCAAAACATGTTCAACTTTTAAAACGCAGCTCCATGAGACTATGTTTGTATGTATGTAACATATGTAATGACTCTATTAAAGTTCACAAATAAGCCCAATGAGAAATGCTGGCCAGACCAAAAATTTATGTTAAAATGTTACCACAGTCCTGTATAAAATATAAAATAATATACTGGTAATTCCATGAGTAAAAGAAGTATACTTATACTTTTAATTTCATGGCATAAAAACAACATCTAGTAGTCTAGTAATTCTCTCCTTATGCAGTAACCCCCATCAGCAGCTTGTGATCATAGATTTGGGTGGGGCAGGATGTCATTAGGATGACATCACTCAAAAGAGGTAATTAGAATTTCAACAGAATTGGAGTTGAGAGTTGCTCCAAACTATTTCTCACTGTCCTAATTATCTGCCTTTAATATAGGTCTAACTGAAGTTAATGCATAATTAGATGTAATTACTAAATTCTATGTAATTTATGCTCTTTAAGAAATTACGTAAAAATTAGGGGGTTAAGTTTAAGGCATTAAGCTAATGTTAGATGAATCAGAGATCTGATGACGTGACAAGCCAGATTGACGATGCAGCATTGTGACGGTAAAATAAACAATTTCAAAATGAATACTATGTACATCTGTCTAACATGCTGGCAAATCCTAGCACCTTACTGTGTTGATATAATGACTTTCTGAATAATCTGGAATGAAGGATTATGTTCTCTGCTACACTTGTTTGTCATTTCCTTATGGTCTGCCAGACCACAGCTAAGGACTGTGACTGTACTCTGAAACTGTTTGGCTGAACTCTTTAATAAACCTCACACTCACTCTCCTGCAACCTTCATATTTCACACATAATTAAAATAAAGCAGCAAAATGTCTGATTTCTGTTTTACTACTAAAGTATAACTAGACACAGTATAGTTTACTCATTATACAGCGGCCTCACATGGTTCACTGTTAACTGACAATTGGCAGGATTGAATAGACAATGTAAGAACACACTGTATGGCCAAAAGTATGCGGACACCTGACTATCACATACACAGACCAATTAGCCTGACATCAGTGCCTTACCTCACTAATGCTCTTGTGGCTGAATAAGCACAAATTCCCACAGCCATGTTATAAAATCTAGTGGAAAGCTTTCCCAAGAAAAGTGGAGGCTGTTATAGCAGCATAGGGGAGACAGTCTGGAATGCAATGTTCAACAAGCACATGACTGTGATGGTTAGGTGTCCACATATTTTCAGCCTTATAGTGCATTCTCAGTTACTTTCAAAGCAATTCATTAGAGTGAACAAGAATAGAAGCTAGCATCAGGAAAACATCCAACAACAAAACAGCCGTTCAGGTTAAAGCTGAATGTGAAGGCAAATGCTTGAAGTCTGCAGTGTTAGCCAGAAGGGAGTTGGCTACTCGGAGCATTTAGTGTGTACTTGGTAAATAAGGAAAAGTGTCACACAGAATTGATTTTGCTTAGCAAAGTCTGTTTCGATTGATCAGGTTGTATTGTGTCTTCTGCATAGTCTAAGTCTGCATAGTTCTGCGTTGTTCTAAAGTCAAACTGCCTTCACAAAATTCCCAGAAGATGCTCTGTGTGTTGGTGTCTTTCAAAACCATGCGTGTGGGCTATTGTATGACCTCAGGTTAGAAGAGTCTCTTGTATGAGTGGTGCCTCTGTTTCAGATGTAGTGGTCATACACATCACATCCCCTAGAGGAAATTAATCTGTTAACACACACTCTGCACACATGGATGCTAACAGAGAAATACTTATCAACTAAAACAACATCATGTCAAATACTTAGTTTTGCTTACAAAATGCCAACAAAAAAGTGAAGCTTGAATAAATATATCATTGACTGTAAAAAATCCACTAGTTTAATGGAAACACAAGAATGGCACTTCCCAGCTCAAATACCACTATATGTGGCAGATCTTTTTAAACTGTTCTAGATATTTACATGATTACTCAGGGAAAATCAGGAAAACAATCTGTGCTGTACAATTCAACATAGCATAAAATTATTTTTGTTTCAGTTATTCAGTTATATTTCAATTATTGATGTTTCATATTAATCTCATATATATATATATATATATATATATATATATATATATCTATATATATATATGGAGT
>JAQQZX010000033.1:3743779-3761813 GCA_030068355.1 Notoglanidium maculatum | reverse complement strand
GGGTGTACCCCGCCTCTCGCCCGAAGATGCTGGGATTGGCTCCAGCTTCCCCGCGACCCAGACGGATAAAGCGGTATTGATAATGGATGGATGTCATTGTTCGGCTTATTCCCTGTTCAGGGTCTGTCATCCGCTTCATCGATTTTGACTGAGGTTTTCCACCGGATTCCCTTCCTGACGCAGCCCTCAAAGGTCTTGTTACATTAAAATGTACATACGTTAATGATAAAATGGCAATATCTTGAAAATTAATGTTTGCAAAATCATTGTTCATTACATATGCTCTTATACTGTGTTTTCTTATCAGAACAAAATGTATAAACACAGTAGGTGCTGAAAATGCTATAGAGGCAGTTTCCAGGCGCTTGGAGCTTGTTCTCACAGTTTTTCTAACAAACAAGTATTTTTATGCATGGAGAGAGAGAGAGAGAGAGAGAGAGAGAGAGTGTGTTCTGTTTTTTGTGAAAGAAGCTTCTCAATATGTTAATCTGTGTATTGTGGAGGTTTAGTATGTCAATGAGGCCCCTTCCAACTCCAGCCTGTGAGAAGGTGAGCATCTGTGGCTGACTTTGGGTGATGATGGCGTTGTTAGTAGTGAACGTGTTTTCCTTTGGAGCTGTTGTGACTCTGTAGATGCCCAATGTATTACTCCAGAGAAATATGTAAGTATTCGTATTGTATATGTGTTGGTAGCTTTAACTCTCTGACGTGTGTGTAGATGTATTTTTACTATTTCAGTAAGTCGAGATGTGTATTTTTGTGTTAGTGTGTGTTTAATGTGTTTATGCTCAGTAAGTTTGGCCTGTTGGAATCCCAGGAACTTGTAGAGTTCACCCTGTGTCATGGCATCAATTTGGTCACCAGTTTGCAGCGTGAAACCTCCTTCTCTCAGATTCTTCTACACAGAGTGTTGTACATTTGTCCAGGCCAAACTCCATGTTCATGTCTTGTAAAAATTGTTCTGTTATATGGTGCAGAGGTTGTAAGTGTATGTTTATTTCAATGTATATTTTCCAGTCATGCATGTAGAATAAATTTGAAATTTTGTTCCGCTGATTTTGGTTTATGATTTTATATCCATAGTGAGTGCTATTGAGTCTGTTTGATAGTGAGTTAAGGGCTAGACAGAACCAGAGAGGACTGAGCACATCTCCCTGAAAGATTCCTCTTCTGATGTATATATACTTATTTGCATTGTTGTGTTGTTGATGTGAAGGTGTAATGTTGTTCACCAGTGTCCCATCAGTGACTGCAAGAATTGCATTAGTGTGGGGTGTATCCTGTATATGTGTAATATCTGTATTAGCCATGTGTGTTGGACACTGTCAAAAGCTTTTCTGTAATCAATGTATGCAGTATGTAGATGTCAGTGTTTTTTGTGTGCCTGCCTGAGCATCAGATAGTGCTCAGAAGCTGTTCCTTACAGGCCATGTGTTTCTTCCGACATCTTTTTTGTTGTTCTGTGAGTATGTTGTTTGTGAGTGTACAACCCAAATTCCAGAAAAGTTGGGACATTATTTCAAGTTGAATAAAATGAAAACTAAAAGACTTTCAAATCACATGAGCCAATATTGTATTCACAACAGAATATAGATAACATAACATGCTCAATGCTCAAACTGGGAAATTGTACACCTTTATCCACTAAATGAGCACATTTCAAATTTGATACCTGCTACAGGTCTCAAAAAAGGCACGGGGGCAAAAAAAGCAAGGTTTAAAAAGATTCAGCTGGGAACTAATTAAGTTAATTGATATCAGGTCTGTAATGTGATTAGCTATAAAAGGGATGTCTTAGAGAGGCAGAGTCTCTCGGAAGTAAAGATAGGCAGAGGCTCTCCAATCTGTGAAAGAGTGCGTAAAAAGATTGTGGAATACTTTAAAAACAATGTTCCTCAATGTCAAATTGCAAAGGCTTTGCAAATCTCATCATCTACAACGCCTAACATCATCAAAAGATTGAGAGAAACTGGAGATATCTCTGTGCGTAAGGAACAAGGCCAAAGACCTTTATTGCATGCCCGTGGTCTTCGGGCCCTCAGACGACACTGCATCACTCATCTGCATGATTGTGTCGTTGACATTACTAAATGAACCCAGGAATACTTCCAGAAACCACTGTCAGTAAACACAATCCACCGTGCCATCTGCAGAGGCCAACTAAAGCTCTATCATGCCAAAAGGAAGCCATATTTGAACATGGTCCAGAAGCACCGTTGTGTCCTGTGGGCCAGGACTTATTTGAAATGGACTGTTTCAAAGTGGGAAAGTATTCTATGGTCAGACGAATCCAAATTTGACATTCTGGTTGGTAATCAAGGTCGCCTGTCCTCCGGGCTAAAGAGGAGGGAGACCTTCGGGCATGTTATGAGCGTTCAGTTCAGAAGCCAGCATCTCTGATGGTATGGGGTGCATAAGTGCATACTGCATATGGCAGCTTGCATGTTTTGGAAGGAACTATGAATGGTGAATGGTATAAAAAGTTTTTAGAGCAACATATGCTCCCCTCCAGATGATGTCTATTTCAGGGAAGGCCTTGTGTATTTCAGCAGGACAATGCACAACCACATTACAACCACAGCCACAGCCATTACAACAGCACGACTTCGTCGGAGAAGAGTCTGGATGCTGAATTGGCCGCCTGCAGTCCAGCTCTTTCACTTATAGAGAACATTTGGTGCATCATTAAATGAAAAATACGTCAAAGACGACCATGAACTCTTCAGCAGCTGGAAATGTTATGGGGAGGATTGCCTGAGACAATCTCATTAATCGCTCAATACCCACTGGTTCCTGTCCTGGCGCGGACATTCTTTTATGGGGAGGGTTCCCGAGGTGGTAAGTGGTAGGGAACCCTAGCCTGTTGGCCCAATAGAGCGTGATGTAAACAGAACCAAGATGCGTTAATAAATTAAAAGAGATTGTAAGGGCATGATTGTGTGATAGGGTTAGACACTGAGTTTACCAAGGAGGGGATTCGACTAGGCAATGTCTAGGTGTATATGCACTGGAATTAATGAGTTGGGCTATTGCTCCTGTGTGAAGGCTGTGAGTTAAGACTGTCCCTCAATAAAGGTCTCCCTAACATTAAGCAAATTGTATAATGAGCAATGACAATTTCTCTTTAACAAATTTAAACCAAAATGTTTCCTCCGTTTCTTTTAAACCAAAATACTCTTTACTCTTTAGCTCCGGCAGCATAGCATGGCAACATGTAATGTCCGCACACCGAGCTGTGTGGCTTGCCATCTTTTACGCATGCTAGGCATGTTTTTAAGCACGTTTGCCCCGATTGCGGCCATGTGATCGTCGCCTAGCAACTGGGTCTCTATTAGGACCCCGGGTTGGCTGCGATTCCGCCTGAGAGGTGACTGGCGACGCCACGCTAACTCGCGATGTTACAGGAAACCTATGTCAGGCAAGCATGGGACCAAATTCCAACACCAAAACTCCAAAACTCAACCTCGATGCCCAGATGTCTTCAAACTGTTTTGAAAAGAAGAGGAGATGCTAATTGTAAACATGCCCCTGTCCCAACTATTTTGAAACCTGTAGCAGGCATCAAATTTGAAATGAGCTCATTTTGTGCATACAATTGTAAAATTTCTCAGTTTAAACATTTTTTATGTTATCTATGTTCTGTTGTGAATAAAATATTGACTCATATGATTTGAGTCTTTTAGTTTTTATTTTATTCAAATTTAAAGAACATCCCAACTTTTCTGGGATTCGGGTTGTATATTTTATTACTTATACTTGCACTAAGAATTTGTATAATATACGAAGACATGTGATGGGTCTGTAATTTGTGGCATCTGAGTTATTTTTGTTTTTTGGTTTCATGTATCTGATGCCCACTGTTAGGAACTGTGGTATGTCTTGTGTGTATTGTATAATGTGTGTAAAATGTGCTACGAATGGGTGCAGTGTGGAAAATTTCTATGTGTGGAAAGTTTATACAAGTGTATACCATCAACACGAGGTACTTTCCAGTATTATGCTTTGTTTTGTATTACATATTCCATGTAATGCAATTCATTTGTTGCTCTTCTTCCTTGATCCATGATTGCTATTATTCTGTATTATTGCTCTTCTTTCTTGATCCATGTTCCATGATTGCTATTAGTATTGCTGTTACTGCATTGGACTAGAGGGAGGACCAGTATTGTGTGAGGTTGTGTGGTGTTGTGGTGGTGCCTTTTCTGTGCCTTGATTTGTGTCCACAGTGAGTGATGGTGGTGACTGCTGCTGCATAGATGAGTGTGTGTACATCACTGAGTGTTTGCGGTGAATGTGTGTGTTTTGGTATGATGTGGTCAATAATTAGTTGTATTAGATTGTATGTCGTTGAGCTGCAATTCTTCGTTCTGTGATCTTAATGGTGGGGTATTCCTGTATTAATGCTGTGTGCAATTTTTGCCTGTATTGTGTTTTACCTGTGTCTAGTTGTTAGTTTATAATAGGTGAGCATAACAAAAGTGTTAATTTCAGGTGTCCATTTCATGCATCTGTGATTTTACTTTTTCCCATGAAGCAGCCTCAGAAAGTTAGTTTTTTTTTTACGCTAGCACCATAGAAAGTATCCTAACTTGGAGCTTCACATCATGGTTTTAGGAATTATTCAGTTCAAGATCACAAAGCCCTGCAGAGATTGGTGTGTTCAGCAGAGTGCATCTCAAGATCAGCACTGATTGGTGTAGATCAGCTCAAGATCTACACCAAGCATTCTAGGACAAGGGCAATTAACATACGTATCTATACTTATCCACCCATCCCAGAAAAAAACTGTTCAGCCTGCTCAATTCAGGCAAGCAGCTGTGGAGCCTAAAGGCAAAGATTGAAAGACTCAAGAGGATTTTTTTTGCCATTAGGCTCCTAATTTCTGACATGCCAAATATTTGTTCACTTTAACCCATCCATTGCCCATTGTCACTTTAATTACAGACAATTTATATCACTTGTGTACAATCACTTGACATTTTCACTTCTGCAAATAGTTGTACAGGCACTTTACACCCTCCCACCGCGAATTATTGTACCTCAATTTCTTATTATTAGACTAGTTCATCTTAAATTATCTGAGTTTTGTAATTTGAATTAAATTTACTACCTTAATATATTTTTTTCTATTCATAATTTTTGTTATTTTCTTAATTCTATTATTTCTTCCATTGCACATTGCATCTTGGAGTAGTCCAGTTTTGTCACTTTACTGCACGTTGTACCTGTATAATTGTGTGTGTGTTACAAATAAATTCTTGAATCTTAAGTGTTGAGTCTGGCTTCCAGAACACCCTATACCACAATGAGGACGTCAGAACTATGAGGAACAAACAAACTTCTGTTGTTGTTGTTGTGGTTACTATAATTACGTGATAACTATTCTTGTAGCTTTGAACGAAATAAAGTTCTTTTTTTCCGAAGCTGTATAAATGGAGTAAAGGGGAAATGCTTGTAATGGAAAAACATGCATCCAATCCAGACTAAGGCACATTTTCCGTTAGTACGTCAATCATGGCTGATGGCTCCACCCTTTTAGCACAGTTCTGACACGCTGGCAGACTGAAAGCCAATCAAAGCGCTGGACCGTGATGTGGGCGGAGCCGTGACGTCTCTGAATATGCGATGAGAAGTGGTAAGGTTGGGTTCATGCCACGCCTCTGCGCGAAGAATGTTACAGTCAGACTAAGAGAAGTTGGAGGGGTACATTTTGCGATCTTTAGCATATTTAACTGTCGGCCTACATGTGGAAATGGCGTACCACAACCAGTACAGACCTCCTCACTATAACAGCGGGCCGCCTGATCAAGCCTTTCTGTGGAATATATTTCAGCGGTAAGTGAAACACGGCGAGCGATTCCGCATTAGGAAGCGTAGCGTAGCCTGAACTGCTGCGGCGGCGGCTGCGAGCTTGTCTGCGTCGTAGCTCTGCGTGCCAAGTTGTTGTGAATTAGTTAGTTACGTGTACGGCGCAATAAACGAACAAATGCTTTACGGAAGTTTGAAGCTGTGGTGCGTGTCTCCTTAAAATACATGCCCTTAATATTTTTAAATTGTGTGTGCGAAATTGCTAGTTAGAGAGAGAAAGATTTTTGCTCGTCATTTAATATAACTGTAGTCGCTTCCTGTTTGGGTGACATCTCCATGAACCGCATTCACTCAGTGCACAACACCAACAGTTTTGATTAAGACACTTATCCATTTAAGCTGCGCTTGTTTGAGTTATAAATGCAGTTTTACTGACGCACATTTATTTACTAGCCAGCCAGCTATTCTGTGTTCAGCGGAATTCCAGGAAGCAGGAACAGGGTGGTGCTTTACAGACCAGATTTGACCTAAGTGGAAACGGGTTCTACTTTGGTTCTCTGACGCTGAACAAAAAGGTCCACCAGTAGAAAAGGAGTCCTTAACCAGACTAAACAAAATAAATCGTCATTTCTCTTGTTGAGAATAACTGAATGTTGAACGTCCCTGTGTGTCCCTAGGTGTGTTAGGGTCGTTAGTTTGAGGTTATATGTTAACGTCATTCCTTCTGTGCAAATAAAACTCTATATTCAACAGCCTGTTTTCCTTTTGTTCTTAAGCGGTGGCTGCTGCTGTAGTAGTTGTTATTGGTGTGCACGGCTTGTTGCTAGGAAATGTGTGACTCACTGGAGAATGTCTAACAAGTGGGTTTTTCTTCATAGCAGAAGTACCTAGCACATTGTAAATGACTGATCATAGGATGATGTTATCACCTCTCAGGACATGAAGAAAATGTCCAGTGTCTTGCAACACATTTGCAGCTGTTTCTCACAGAGCTAACTTGTTTCAGTTTAAGATTTTGTGTGTGTTTGTTGAGGTAAATATAAAAGTTGAAAAAGATTCAATGTGCAGCATGTAAGATCTTGTAGGTCTTTGACTCTGAAAGACGTTGACTCTTTGTTTAGAAAATCATTTTAAGCTGAAAAATACCACAAATTAACATCCATTTAAGGGTCAGTCGAATACAATTGACTAACATCCATAGACAGATGGTGATGGATTAATAACTTTGTTTATTAATGTTGATTTCTTCCATAGGGTGGACAAAGACAGGAGTGGCTCAATCTCCGATACGGAGCTTCAGCAAGCTCTATCAAATGGTATGTAGGTTTCAATACTCATTACACCCATTACGCTACTCGTTACATTATACTCATCTGACACAGCGTTGGTCAAGCGCAAAGTGTTCACATGAAAATATAAGAAGGTAGTTTGCAAAGACTGTTTCAGAATCTGGGCAGTTACATGCGAAAGTCAACCTTACCATGAAGGAATAAATTCTCACTTCAGTATAATGCAGAAATGTCACATCTCTTTTAAACTCGAATGTGGTTATATGCGAAGCCCTCATGTTGTTCTCAGTTGCTTACCTTATAGCCTTAATCTAAAATATCCACAATCCATAAAAAAAGAATTGTTAAAATGAATTATTTCTGACCCACTTTGTTGCATTGCAGCCCGTGTGAATGCAGGGTTAAATCCACCCAATTATACTTGCACTGGCATGAATAAGAAGTGACGTATGCAAGTGTACATGTCCAAAAAAATTCATATGCACATGCCTGAGGGCTTAAACATAATTAAGGCTACTGGGTTTTGCATGCAAAAATAAAAGAAGCAAGTGTGACAGTCAAAGTTTCCCTGAAGTGCTGTGGCACATTCTTCAAGATGCTCAGTGTATGCAGACAACCTTATAAAGCTGCAGGAACTTATTTTTAAGTTTATTACTGTTTATTGTTCTTTATAGTATTATTTATGTAGAAATGTTTCATTTCATTATTTTTGAAGGCATCTTTGCTTTGCAGCATTTCTTTGCATTTGCATTCACGTAAGCCTTTAACTGAATAAAATGATTAAATGCTAAAAACCTTCCCAATTGGGCCCTGTTAACAAACTTCGAATTTACAGCAAACCCCTATGATTGGTTAGTCATGATTTTCACTCCAAAACATGAATAGAAAGACAAATGAGAAGTACTTTGGGGCAGACATGATGGAGCGTTTGCAGATCTTTTTAGAGGATTGCAGTTGCCTGGGTCATATTCTAAATCAATCCTTACAGTTAGTATCAAGATTTAATATGCCAGAGTTAAGCTAACTGTTTCATGATGGTGCCTTTTTTTTCCTTTTTTTTTTTTTTACATGATATGTGCTGCTGTGGTGCTGCTGTCTTTTCCTGCATGAGCAAAGCAGTGAGAAGGGTCAGTGTGCACTGCATAAAAGTGTCTTTGTTTCTGAGGCCAGTCCAGTGTGCTGCCAGATTCCATCCCAGTTAACCAAGCTTTTAGCAGACAGACTCTCAGCTCATACATGCTCCAAACTCACTACATATCTTGACCTCACCGTGTCCGTAAGAACCCGCATGACTCGCATTGGACACCGAATGTCGCCAGGACGAATTAGAATGATAAATTTTTTATTTCGTTATAATAACCTGCAAGTGTATTTTCTTTCTCTCCCACCCACTCTTTCTACCTCTCATTTAATTGTTTATTCACTCTCTATATACACATCCTGATTTCTTCTGTCTTTTCTCCCTGTCATTCACATTTTCTCTCATTTAGTCAGTAGACACTGAAATATCTGTTTTTGACTCCAACATTTCTAGTTCCAGGAGGAATTACTTAGAAAGTAGTTTGTCACCCCTGCAGTCCATATCACAGCAGAGTGCTTGACTCAGCAGAAAACGGGCAGATTTATTGTGTATTTCGTCCATGTTAGTAATTACATTCAGCACAGCCAGTGGCCAAAGCCCTGCTATGACATGCTCTGTTTCTCTTTAAAGTGCCCATGAAATGAAATTTGGCATTTTATGTTTTTTGTTTTATTTTTTTCTGGAGGTAAATAACCCACTATATATGAAAATATGAGAAATGTAGATAAAGTTGTTTTCATTTTACTCATTGTAATTTCTTGGAAAGTGGTGACAGAATTTTTAATGGCTCATACTGTATACAGTACATCCTGTTGATGTCAAGTGAAATGGTTTCTGGAATGCATTCTTTCCATGTAAACAAATTAGGTGCATGGCCATACAGCTCTCCTCGGCATGTGTGTGATTTATGTGTGGAGTTTGTATGTGTTAATGTACTCATTGTACGGTTTCATTTCATCGCCTAATTATACATCAGTAGTCTTTTCTCCTTTGGTTTCTGGAAGACAAAAGGCCTTACTCCAACATTAGGCACAGTATATAGTTCTAACTGG
Organism: Notoglanidium maculatum; assembly: GCA_030068355.1. Taxonomy (NCBI): domain Eukaryota; kingdom Metazoa; phylum Chordata; class Actinopteri; order Siluriformes; family Auchenoglanididae; genus Notoglanidium; species Notoglanidium maculatum. Next base: position 3,752,583 of record JAQQZX010000033.1, on the reverse strand, counting down.
CCCTGTGGTGGACTGGCGTCCTGCGCAGGGTGTACCCTCTGCTGGGATTGGCTCCAGCTTCCCCGCGACCCAGATGGATAAAGCAGTAGGATGGATATAGTTCTAACTGCAAACATGTGAGTGCCCACTAGAGGGCTCCAAATTTTAAAAAAAATGTTCAGCGTTTCACTGCAAATTAAATGGAGAAGATTCGAAGTAGAGGACACTGAAGATCATTACTGCTAAGTGCACTGATGCAATGTTAATAATAAGACAGATTTCCAACCGTTCCTCAAGATGCAGAAAGATATGCATGATTCTTTGTCCTGGCACTCAGGTCGTGCAATGAATTCCCTCGGTCTGCTCTGGACAGCGGCTTCTGCAATATGTTCTAAATGTATACACCAGTTTGGTATAGCACGAAGAAAACCTCAACTTTTTCCCCCACAAATAATATATTTCATCCCGTTTAAAACCAAACAAGCTAACATGCTAATTTTACTTATTAATCTGTTCACTAAAAAGAACATGCCTTGCTTCCAGCAACAGTTTGTGATACAGTAGGAAATAGAGAGGCAATGAGAGGGCGAGAGGATGATCTGCAGCCCAGGAGCTGAAAACATTGATTTAGAAAATTGTACCGATTTTGTTTCTCTTGAATAAGCGCAATGAATTTATGTAGTAATACATGATATATAATAGGTGAAATTCTAAATAGACTCTTTATTTGGTTGAGTAGGTCTGTATGAGTTAGCTTACACACATAGAAAGGTAGCTCAAACTCTGATTTGTGGTCTTTGACCTTGATTCACCTTACTAAATATTATCATCAATAAAAATGCAGAGGTATATCAGAGGTAATATTTATTTGAGTGATTCTTGAGTAATCAACAAGTCTTTGACATAATCTGGATCAATCATATGGCCACAAATTGTATTTCACACTGTAGATTTAAAAAACTGCACTCTGATCTTAGCTTCCTAGCAAGCTGGGTTACGCAAAAGAAAAGAATTTCACGGTACTGTAATTACTTGATAAATAAAGGCTTCTTCCTATTATGATGCTTACATTGATATTGTGCTGCTGTGATGTCCTTTATGTTTTATTTTACTACTAAAATATTTTTCTATTCTTTCACAGGCACATGGACACCATTTAATCCTGTGACTGTCAGATCAATTATAGGTAAGGAAATCTTCTGTCTTTTAGCGAGGGTGTCTTCTCTCAGATTTGTGGTTTCCTTTGGAGTATATCCCTTAATTTGTCTCACCAATATCTTTTAATTACGGTTCATGTGAAATATAAATTGGTGTTTTAGAGCTTATTGTGGAAGATCCTCGGCACTGTGGACATAAATAAGAGCGCATTTATACAGTGGATGTAAAGTCTACACATCCCTGTTAACATATCAGGCGGTAAAATATGGCACCAAGATAAATTCTTTTTCCACTTTAAATGTGATGTAACGACCAACAAAATTCACATGAAAAGCATACGTATAGAAAGGTTTTAGGAAAATAAAACAAAAAAAGAAACAATAACCTGGTTGTACACCCTTTAACTATTACTTTGTTGAAGAACCTTTTGCTTGTAATGCAGCACTCAGTCTTTTTGGGTACAAATCCACCAACTTAGCATGTCATGATTTGGCAGTATTATTCCACTCTTCCTCGCAAAAATACTCCTGATTTTTATTTTTTTTGTAATTTGCATGGGGATCTCCTGTGCACAGCCCTCTTCAATTCATTCCACAGGGTTTTTTTTTTATTTAGTATTTAGATCTGGGCTCTGACTGGGCCGTTCCAAAATTTTGCTCATCTTCTGAAACCACTCCCTTGTTGATTTGGATTTGTGATTTGGGTTGTTATTATGCTGGAATGAAGTTTTTCTTCATCTTCAGCTGCCTAAGCGAGAGCCCTGCAGGTTTGTGGCAAAGACTAGAGCTCAAGTCCCAGCTGCAGAGAAGCAGCCCCACAGCATGATGCTACCACCACCATGCTTCATTGTGGGTATGTTGTTGTTTGAGCAGTTGGCTGTCTTGTTTTTGCACCAAACATATCTTTTTGAATTATTCCAAAAAAAGTTCTACGATTGTATTATCAGACCATAACATTTTACCACATGGTTTGAAGTGATTGTGTGTATGTTTTGACACAATTTAATCCATCTATCCACTTTACCCCATAGCCCACACATGTGAAGATTATGAATGATTGTCGAATGCAGGGAGTGTTCAATACTTGCCTATTCCTGCAGCTCCTTTAATGTTGCTGTAGGTCTCTTGGCACCTCCCTCATAAGTTGTCCTTTGGCCTACTCATAGTAATGTCACTCTGAAACCCAATTTTCTGCATTTGTTGACGATGGCCTTCAAGGGTGTTTCACGGTACATCTCTTGATTGGTAACTTTCAACAGTAAGATCCAGTACATGCTGTTTAAACTCTTTGCAAACCATGGCTTCAGCAGTCGAATGGAACCGATAAGATGTCAAGAAAATCCTGTAGAATACTTAAATGATGATAATTACTTTTGATTGCGAGTTTGAATATGATGATTTATTCTGAGCACAATCGCATGCCCAATTATACAGGGGTGTGCACATTTATGCACCAGGCTGTTGAAAGTTATAACAAAAACATGTTTTGTAGCAGTTTTTTAAGTTTTACAGTTTCTGGGAAAGTGAGAGGTTTTATTCTGTACTCATCCAATTTCTATGCAATGAAATGCTCTCCAGAGCGCACATCTCTCACCCATTCCAAAAAAAAGCTGTGTTTGCCAACCTACATTAGCAGATGGTTGGGTTGTTTTGGTCGTGCAGCTTCCTACACATTATTTCCATTCCAAACCTTTCCTTATGTGATTTGAGTTTATTTCTGTGTCAGTAATTATTCCCCATCCAAAATCAAACGCTATATGACTGCAAAAACATCACAGGCTCCACTGGCCACGATTGTCAATGGGTAATGATCACAGTTGGTATATGGCTATTTGTTTGTTTAATATATGGCAATTGAGTGAGTATTTGGATATACTGAGGCATATTTGAGTGCTTTCACATCTGTTATGTCGATTCCCGAATACGATTCACAAGGAAACTTTTGGTTCATTTGCTATTTCTGAAAAAAAAAAAAAAAGGAGAGGAAAAAATGTTTGTTGAGAAGCATGTAGGGCTGAAAATGCATATGTAGAACTCATTCGTAATAAAGTAAGTGCAGACATCATCAAGCGCAGATAAAACAAGGAACATGGAGCCATTCTCAATATATTATTCAAAAATTATACAAATTACTCATTTAAAAAAAAATTTGATGCGTCAAATCCAGGTATGGAGTTCATGATTTGGGGGCCCAGGGCAAATCCAGGTATGGAGTTCATGATTTGGGGGCCCAGGGCAAATCCAGGTATGGGAAGAACAAAATTATAATACTAGAAGCTGTGCTCAGCATTAATTGTTAATTTTGTATATTTTTAACTGTGCTGCCTAGTTTTAAATGAATATACACGCTACCTTAAACTACTCGAATACAGTTGGTTGTCTCCACGTTTGTTGATGGTGTCCTCTGCCTCCTCTTTGTCCCTCAACCTGAGTTCAAAAACGAAATCAAACAGGACTGAACGGCTCTCTGAACAGTGGTCGATCGAGTGGATCCTTTGTGGTTGCTTCTCCCACGCTTGCTGTCTTAAGTGAAGTGATATATTTTTAGTTATTGTATCCACCTCCATTTAATGGAGTGATTTTTGACACTGCACCCAAATAGCCAGCAACAAAAACACATAATAAAATCATTTTTTTTCTCACCGTGTAGTAGCTATGATCTGATCTTTACCTATTCTTCAATTTAATGCACTCTTTTGCACTGGAGATAAGCCTGGGTAATCTGCATAAATCCCCAGGTCTTTAGGAAGAGCACTTGTAGTTTTCAGGGTTTTGAAATGGTTTCATCTACTAGTTTTACACAGTACAAGAGCGCATGTGCTGACATTATCAGTTCTTCTACTCTTTGTCTTGTGGACACTAAATTAAACTGGCATGGACTTCTGGGAATGTGCTACAGCCTTCCTCCATCACTACCTGTGGCTCACAAGACAGATTCTTCTTATGCTTGTTGCATCAATTGTAAATAACAACATTGTTTGCTTCTTTTTTTTTTCAACCCCCGGGTTGATAATCTGGATTGTGCCATATAGGTGTGTGCTTACATGGAACAAGTGGTTTCTTTTTCATTTTTAAATATTTAAATAGATTTTAGAGTTGGGGAGATTACTGTATTGGTGAAGCTGGGCTTTTGATTTCTTGATGTATTGATGTAGAAACAACAGAAATGGCAGATAGTGATATTGTTTGTTTGGGATTCAGTTTCTAACCAGGAGCTGTTCTCTTGTTTTGGGTGGATGCATTTAGTGATTATATTGTAGTTGGTTTTCTAGGTAATATGCTTGAAAATTGGGTGTTTCTACACTTTCTTGAGCTTTGCTTTTACTGTGACGTGGCTATATTATTTATGGAATACTTTGACCATTCTGAGAATTAATTTTTATGTTATTTTTAGGCTATGGCGTCATTACCTCTGCCAAGAAGGTTATTTTTTGGTGCAGTGTGTTTGTCTGTAAGCAGGATTGCACAAAACCAACAAATGGATTTCAGGGTATGGTATGGGCCAAGGGAGAACCCCCTAAATTTTGGAGTAGATCCAGAACATTGGGTCGCTTCACAAAATTAGCTTCACTTCTGCTAAAGTTGCAAGATATGCCATTTGACCTTGGAGTTGCAGTTGCAGATTTGCTTATCATAGAAGAGTCGGCTGTCGTCCTCAGTAGAGGTCTTCGCTCTCTGAATGCCCTTCTAATTATTACTGTTGTTGTTATGACCAGGGCTTTTTTTTTGCCTGGGGAGTACAAGTTCTCAAAAACTCATGGGAGGAAAGTTTGAGTCTGTCTAACTTAAAAGTTGCAACCTTTATTATTAATTAATTGCTTAAGATAATGTGACCATTTTCTATTGTCTGGCTTCATTCCAGGTCTTCATTTGGTCTAGTAAATGAAGCCTTAAAAAAAGTGTGCAAGTGTCATGTAGTATGCAAGTGTTATATATCTTTTGTTTCAGCACATCCTGGACAATATGTTGAGATGGTACATTTTTAACTGTATTTAACTATTTCAATACAGTGAACCCAAAACTGAACAAAAATAAAAAAACACCCCCAGAGTTTAGGATAAGCAGATTCGAGTGTTTTTGCGCTAGTGTATGCGCAAATGTTTGTGTAAAGAATATTAGATTTTGTTTTTATGACATTAAATTCATCATATTTTGAAGAAACAAAGTTCTTGCTAAAGACTGAAGTCAGCACTTTAAACTCTCACTGTGAAAAGCGGTCACAAAATCCCTTGGTCGCTGATTGGGCCATTTAAAATGTCATGTAAGTGGCAAACTGGTGCACCGGCAGTCTCCAAAGGGTTAATTATTTACCCCATTTACTAGCTGTTGGGTTTCTTTAGAATTGGAATATCTGCAATTGGAAGTAACTGTTGTGGAAGTTAGCCAAGCCCTTTGACACGGTCCCTCTCTGACTTAAAAGGAAATAAATTGGCATACAAAATCAATTCATAGCTCTCAGGCCATTTTATGGGCACTTTTGTTAATTAGTTCTATCACTGAATCTGGTTCTAGGACTAAACCATCCCTTTGCAACAAATCAAGTCGCATAAACACCCACACGCACCCACACACACAATTACTTTTCTACTATTATTGTATTATTTAACTCTCACACCTACTCACTGCCTGTTCACTCATGCATTCATGCACCCACCCACTCACATATTCCCTTTCCCACTTATACATTCAAAGAGAAAAGTGAAACTCTCATCCATATCTTTCTCTTCTATGTTTGCTCAGCTATGTTTGACAGAGAGAACAAAGGCGGAGTGAACTTTAATGAGTTTGCTGGTGTATGGAAGTATATCACAGACTGGCAGAACATCTTCCGCACTTACGACCGAGACAACTCAGGGTTCATTGACAAGAATGAATTGAAACAGGCTCTCACTGGATTTGGTAAGCAAAATAATGCTCATTTATTTATCAGAAAAAGTAGCAGACCAGTGGAATAGATTAATATCATGCCATGGGATGTTGCTTAGTTTATTTGGCATACACTTAAACTGCTGTTGAAAGAGTAAGTGGTTTAGAAATCAATTTAAAGCATGGCGTTCCAGTTCAGAAAGACTGAATTATAAATATTAAGTAAAGTCCCCCATTATGCATTTTGACCTGTGTTAGCTGGATCAGTGTTAAATCCTACATTTTACATGTTAAATCCTTAACGTTATATAGAATCATGCTCTGGCAGAATTTACTAGGAGAATATTTTAAAAAATAGATAAATGCTTATTACATATAATGTGTTGAGCAAATATGTCGATCTGCAAAAACATGATACAGTGGCTGATAAAATGTGTAGCGCGTAAGGGTGATCATTTGGCCCATGCATTGTAAATAATAAATCAACTATGTGTGGTTTTACTCCCATTGGTTCCTGACGTTTTATACACCCTGTAGGCTACACTGTAATGAATGTAAACGTTGAAGAATAAATAGAAGAATAGTGCAAATAATTAAAAATGTAGCACAAACTGTCACTTTTATATATATATATATCAAAGTTTGGCAGATATTCTCTATTTAAAATTTCTAGTGTACATGCTACCATTTGAATGAAATACAGGAAAATAGTAATTTTAAGAAAAATACAATTAATTCTCCTTTTTTTTTCTTTCCTAATTTCCTTTGAATATTTGTTATGAAATTGTTTTTATAATTTTGAAGTTCTTGTATTTTATTTTCTCACAGCTTAGTAATATACTCTGCTCAGACATGTTTTTTAGGTTGTATCGCCATGTATTTAATTCTTTTAATTAACTTTTCAAACTTGTTCCATAAATACGTCTGGTGAACCTCTGGTGTTTGTGATGCACTCAATACCTGCCACTGTTGTTTGGGATTCATGTTCCTCTCGTTGTACAGGGTATCGTCTCTCAGATCAGTTCTATAACACTCTGATAGAGAAGTTTGACCGGCAGAGAAAAGGACAGGTAGCTTTTGATGACTTCATACAGTGCTGCATTGTACTACAGGTAAAAACCCATGTAAAATCACATTTGCTTATTTAGCTTTGTCACTTAAAAGAGCTTATATTTAAAAAATGAATTGTCTTTCTATTCTCTCTACCCCAAATATATTCAATCAGAGGTTAACTGATGTCTTCAGGCGATATGACACAGACCAGGATGGCTGGATCCAGGTTTCCTATGAGCAGTATCTCTCGATGGTCTTCAACATCGTATAGCACAAAACAAACACAAACACCAGTGCCAAACAACAAATCTCTCTCTTTCTGCTGGTCTTCCACCAGTGACACCATACACACCTCACTGACGTTTTATGGGACCGGAGATTTGGGCTTCAATTAATGAATCTTTTTGTCTGTCTGTTTTCATCTTTGTTTATGTTGTTAAACTTAATACATCTAAAAAAATAATACTAAGCACCTTTTTTCATTTTAAAGAACTTTGCATTGTAAACTGCGTTGCATCACCAAACTGCATTGTAATGTCATAGTAACATTCAGATGCATGCCTTCTGATAAATCTCATTAATGTCAAAGCATGAACTAACTTGTTCGGAGTTTTCTGTTGAAGCCATGTTTACAGTGACAATTTTTAAATGTGCATTTCAACATGCAGAAGAATTTTCTTTGAGATAGCAGGAAAAAGTACTTTGTATAGTTGTGCATGTAGCTTTGCAACTGCAAAAAATACATAATGTTTTATTAAAAAAGAAACAGTAAAAAAAGAAAGGTATTTTATTAGTTTATTGTTTTTTTCAGTAGGCTCGACTTCTTTTGGAATTTATAAAAGAAACATGATGGGAGACGTTCCTGCTACATGTACACATATGAGTAGCTGCATTTCACCAAAGAAAAAAAAATCATGTGTATTGATTAACCAATCAGGAGCAGATGTGTTGTGTGAAATTTTGTCTCTTTGCTAAATAAATATTTGTAATCTCTAATATTTCTTTAAGCCTAATCCTTTATCATTCCTATTGACTTTTTTACCAGTTCTTGTAGCAATTACATTGTTAAAAAACACACAACCTGTAAATAAGGCCAGGCTGTGGAACTCGGCAAGGCTAGAGGGTGAATTACAATCTACGCTCCAGCAGAAGATGGCAAGCCATTAAAGGCAGGTGGTGGTGAGGCTTCAGTGAGAAAGGTTGTCTAGAGTGGTTGATCTGTAGTTGTCTCTGTCTCTATTGCCGTCTCCCCAGCTTCCCTGTGAGAGTTTGCTGGCTTTACTCTCTCCAGACAGGCAGCCTTTTATCTGGTAATGATAATATATTTAGAACTGTTTGTTCTAATAAAAAATAAAAATAATAAACAAGTAGTAAAATTAAATAAAAATAAAATTATAATCTAAGAAAATTTTTTAAAAAGATGACTTTCGGAAGAAGCCTTGAGAAGAAACAGACTTAAAAGAGAATCCATCCTCATTTGGATGACACTGGACTGTGTGATTTACAGACAACTCATTTGTAGAACTGTGTTATATGATCAAAAAGTACAATTGTATGGCATGAAACTCTATAGCTCTAACATGAAGTCGATTTCACTGCATAACAATTTTTTTTTTAAAAGTCTTGCTTCCTGAAAAGTTTTTGCTGATTGTGACCGGTACCTACTGGGTACGCACAAATATAGTTTTGGTTTTACTGCATCACGTAGGAACTCTGAGAAATAGACATTTATATGTTTACTGACAATAA
>JAQQZX010000033.1:3721897-3734392 GCA_030068355.1 Notoglanidium maculatum | reverse complement strand
ACATGCAGATTAGGTCAACTGGCTACTCTAAATTGCCCATAGGCGTGAATGCGAGCGTGTGTGGCTGTTTGTCTGTGGTGGACTGGTGACCTTCCCAGGGTGTACCCAACCTCTCGCCCGAAAAGTCTGCTGAGATTGGCTCCAGCTTCCCCCCGCAACCCAGACGGATAAAGCGGTATAGATAATGGATGGAAAACATAAACGTGACTAAATACGTTAGTCAGTAAATATATAAATGTCTATTTCTCAGCGTTCCTACGTGATGCAGTAAAACCAAAACTATATTTGTGCATACCCAGTAGGTACCCGTCACAATCAGCACAAACTTTTCAGGAAGCAAGACTTTTAATAAAAAAAAAAATTGTCCGGTGTACTTTATATAATCTGTTTATGCAGTTGCTTACTAGAGTAAGGGTTACTTAGCATTAGTTATCTGCCATTGCGGATACACAGAGACAAACTTCACAGACACAATTCAGTTCAAATTTCAAAGTGTTAAGCGAGAATCACATACTCTAACACTCACTGCAAACACTTTAGTGGTAAATTTTATATGTGCTCTATCATAATGGCATAATGGCATTTTGGATTTAACATAGCACTGAAAATTTCTTAGAAATTCAGTTGAGGACATCCTATGTGTTAGAACCAAATATCCTTAAGTATGAAAGATTAATCATTAATTTTATATTATATCACTGATGTGATCATTTATTTATTTATACCTATTTTATTTATAATGTTATTCTGTACATCATCACAGTGTTCAAGTGTTGATATAGACCCATAAATTATGAAAAAGAGAATGAGCACACTAAAAATGTACAAACAAGCTACATAAAGGCAATGCATGTCTCATTAGAAAATGTCAGTAACTTATTTTGTTATGAAGCAAGCCCCTTGGAATGAGCACAAGCCCAGTGTCAACTAGAAGTGCCCAACAACATAAATCAACAATGAAATTTTGCACTTTCAGTTATGTGTCTGACAGCCTAGTGGACTTCACAGTCTAGTTCAACATTGTGCGCATTCGCGAGGGCCATTTAAATTGGAACATGCCTTAGAATCTCTCCAGGAATGTCTCCACAGCCTAACACACTCCAAGTAGGGAAACAAGAAGAGGAGAAAGAAAGCTCAACTTTTTCAGTTCAAAGATCTGCCACATACAAAAGAAGACTGTTGAAGAACAATTTTAATTTCTGATACAACACGTATAAGAAGAATTGATTGTAGAGGGGAAAATATCTCTGAAAGGACAACAGAAGAAGTGGACTATAAAAAGAGTGTGTTTCTGCAAAGTCAAGCTGGCAGGCCAGGAGAGTGATCACGAGTCCCAGGAAGAAGGTGGCATTCAGGACATCCAGCAAGACAATAACATTGTAAAAAAATCTTCTGAATCCCCCCGAGAAGACAAAATGATACGGAGTGAAATGGAGAAGGAGATTCCCATGTGTGTGTGTCTGCCCGTTGAGGTGATGAATCCTGAACAGGTCTTCCCTTTCCTGAACACCACCCTTGCAGATCTGGGTATTGATGAGTGAGTCCTTAAGATAAAGCCAATATGTTACTAATTTGCATCTATGTTTCTGGATAATTTTAATGATAATAGATAATGTTAATGGACAATATATACTAATATCTTCTAAATGAAGGCTGTATAACTTGATAATATTGCAATGTATAACAAAAGAAAGCAATCAGTGTAATATGAAATGAAACTATGCTAAGGGGAAATCATGATCACAACTAAATAGATTCAGCAGATGACATATGAAACATCCATGATGATCCTAACATGCAGTGCATCCAGAAAGTATTCACAGCACATCACTTTTTTCACATTTTATATTACAGCCTTATTCCAAAATGGATTAAATTCATTTTTTCCCCTCAGAATTCTACACACAACACCTCATAATGACAACATGAAAAAAGTTTACTTGAGATTTTTGCAAATTTATTAAAAATTAAAAAAAAAAACACGAAAGCACATGTACATAAGTATTCACAGCCTTTGTCATGAAGCTCAAAATTGAGCTCAGGTACATCCTGTTTCCACTGATCATCCTTGAGATGTTTCTGCAGCTTCATTGGAGTCCATCTGTGGTAAATTCAGTTAATTGGACATGATTTGGAAAGGCACACACCTGTCTATATAAGGTCGCACAGTTGACAGCATGTCAGAGCACAAACCAAGCATGAAGTCAAAGGAGTTGTCTGTAGACCTCCGAGACAGGATTGTCTCGAGGCACAAATCTGGTGAAGGTTACAGAAAAATATCTGCTGCTTTGAAGGTCCCAATGAGCACAGTGGCCTCCATCATCCGTAAGTGGAAGAAGTTAGAAACCACCAGGACTCTTCCTAGAGCTGGCCGGCCATCTAAACTGAGGAATGGGTGAAACTGGCCAAGGATAGGTGTGCCAAGCTTGTGGCATCGTATTCATAAAGACTCGAGGCTGTTATTGCTGCTGAAGGTGCATCGACAAAGTATTGAGCAAAGGCTGTGAATACTTATGTACATGTGCTTTCTCAGTTTTTTTTTATTTTTAATAAATTTGCAAAAACCTCAAGTAAACTTTTTTCACGTTGTCATTATGGGGTGTTGTGTGTAGAATTCTGAGGCAAAAAATGAATTTAATCCATTTTGGAATAAGGCTGTAACAAAATGTGGAAAAAGTGATGCGCTGTGAATACCTTGTATGGTTTATCGTGCGGTGTCTCTTCAGTTTTCTGTCAGTGTGAATAATTTGTGAAGAATATTGTGTTGATATGTAGATCAGCAGTGAAGGAGCGTGTGGTGTGGGTGGACACCAAGCGCACAAGGGTGAGGAGCAGATCAGGGAAACTTAAGGAGAAGGAAGTGTCCGTGTTGGAAGTACGAGTGAAAGCACAACTGCCAGGTCAAACCAAATGCCAAGAGGTTCTCTACAGCACTGTGTCACACACAAACCGCTCATACTGCCGCAGCAGCATCACCTTCCAGCCTTGGACACACTCTCAACCAGGTCAGGAACTCAAGACAGCTATCTATTATTAAGTTTTAGACTAAGCTCACCCTATAATTTCAGTGGTGCCAAGTCACAGATTTGCATTTCCTTTTGTGAACTAACCATCCACACACTCAGCATCTTAGTCAGTAGATCTGATAAGCCCCACAGGAAGACCACAAGGTGCAATTTCTCAGTATGATTGTGCAGAATTTTACTTTTGACCAGTTAAACATTTTTATTGCAGCTGATAATGAGCTGGTGGAAATGACTCTGGCTTTGGATACACAATCCCATACCACAAAGGAGAAGACAGAAGAGCAGATTGCAGTGGAATGAACATAGACAAGTATCAAATTGATATAACCCACTAACATCATACTGTTATTTTGACCTGTTTAGATATGAATTGGCTGTAGCCTGCTTCTTATTGCTACACTGGTTAAATACAGACATGCTTATATTTCAGGAATCCTTGCTTAGGTGCAAGATCCTCAAGCATTCTCCAAAAGATAATGACTTTGGAAAGATGGAACAATAGTAATGATAATTTCTTCAAGATAAATGTGTTTTAAAGGAGTTTCTAACAGCAGCAAACAACACTAAGAAGAAACAACTGCTTACTTCTTTCTATACAAAACTAAAGCATTGCCTTTTTACTGAAGATTAAACTGTTCGCTCCACAACAAACTGGGAATATGCAAGAATATAAACTTCTGAACTGGTTTTGTGAAACTGCTCATCTGAGCAAGAGCTATACATTTAAATGCTCCCAAATATATATTTTCTTCTTTATATAAACATCGAGTGATGACGTGATCATCTATAGAAAAATGCTGCGCATTTAAGAAATGCATCTTTCATTGCAAAATGAGTTCAAACCTCCAAATATACTCAAAGTATAGGGTTTCATGAGTGTTATCAAAACAAACCACAATAATAGCTAATAAAAGGAGTGTCGTATTTTTACAAATACCAAAAAACTGAAATAAATTATAACACTGTGAAACAAATTAGTAAAGGGAAGTGTGAAGTGTCTGCTGTAACAAACAAACAAACAAAAAATCCTATATGAATTTTGGCTCCTTTTCACTTAGTGGATGCTTCGACTAGGATTGTGGAACAATCAAACAACTGGTCATCTTTGTTCTCTTCTCAACTGGAAGTGACATCACAGCACTCTCAAATTCCTGGGAGTATCGTTGGCCAAGGTCTCTGAGCAACATGACAAGGGTGTTCTGCGTGTCTGAAAATCAAAACATGCAGTACACAAAATGAACTAAAACACACCTACTGAATGAGCACACAGCAATAACAATAATAATAAAGCATCCCTTAAAAGAAATAAGGAACCCAGAACCCTCACCTGCATCAATATCCTTTGTTGCTAACACTTGTGCTGTAGCACACAGGATTGGCTTCATATGGCGAACAACCTACAGTGATAAATACAAAAAGAGATCAATATACTAAAACAGCATTACAGGAGAAAAAAGGAGAGCCTCATAGATCTGAACAGGTCATTACCAGTGCTGGGTTATGGGAGTAGAGGAAAGCCAGGCAGCTGTAGACAGTCTTATTTTCCTCAAGGTCTTCCTTCAGAGGGAGACGATCCAGAAGAGCAGGAATCACCTGTATAATGAAGGAGTAATTTCAATCCAGCCTGACTGGATGGCAACACATAATTCAGTTGGTCTTTAAATGGAATAAAACCCTTTGGGACATGCCGTTACAATACCTTTGTTACAAAACTCTGTGGTGGTAATGATCCTCCACACACCGGTCATTGATTATTTCCTAATAACAGCACACCTGCTGTTTCATTTCTTATCATCAAGTAACTTGGACATTTCTTACTGTTCAGTTTACTTCAGTCTGGTACCATTTCGAACACAGTGATGGCCTTATACGTTCATTTTCATTCATCTTCAGCTTTACTGTACCAAAAGAGCTCAAAGGACCTGATTTTGCTCCCTGGTCTGCATTCCTGTTTAATTCTCAGTCTCCTCATAAGTAAGAGCATCGAAAGACCGTTCTAAAACCAGTCGTGTAAACCTGAAATGGCTTAGGCTATTCAACTGACCAACTACTACACCTCTGAGCACTCTACAGATGACTGACTGCAACTGATGTGTTCAATGATTGGCCCTTGGTTATAAGGTTCAGAAATATTGAGTTTCACCATGAGCAGGGCTTAATGTGGATGAGGGGATAAACTCAGTGGTGGTAGAGCAGAGCAGGATTTTAAATAATTCAGCTATATAATAACAGCTAGCGGTTTTCCCACAGCTGGCATCAAACGTGTGTTCACGGGATCCTAATAGACTATGGACAAGCTAACCTAATTACAAAGCTTACAAACTAGTTCTATTTCCATGTACAGTTGAGGCCTAGAGAGGTCTATTTGTGCTTCCTCAGATTTGACTGGATAGCTTCCTGTTGCTGCAGCCACTACAGTTTTAAAAAATGTAAATATAAAAAAACTGAAGTTTTGTTCTGTTTGCCCTAATTAGTACAACAGAATGTTTATCACATTATAGCGACCACATCCTCATAATTTCAGGAGACATTTCACTGTGTGTTGTACTTGTATGACTATCCATGTGACAAATAAAGGATCTTGAATCTTGAATAATGTAGTCACTGGCCAATTTAATTGTCCATTGCAAAGCTATGTCTTCCAAATCTGATGATACTGGTTATTTTATGAGTGGATATTCATCAGAAATCAATTTAGCATCGGATGCATAAAGCAGGTCTTCCCCTGCTTTTTTAAAAGCCATTTTATTATATTCAGTGCAAATTGTGTAACACTATTCTGCCATTGTGTTAACTTTGCAAATCAAAGATATTAAGCAGCTCCATGTCCACTGCTAGTATAACATTTGAGGAGTAATAATTCAGAAAAGCATATTGTGATGTCATTTATCACAATATCAATATATGATTATATTGCTCAGCCATAGGGAACTTTGAGAGATATTGCAAAAATATTCCTTGTACTACAGTAAAAAGTAGGATTACGATTGACCATTATAATCTTGCCGACATGCCATTCTCCAATACCTGCTCTAGTGGCACTCCTTCCATGTGACTCATGATCATCCGGCAAAGCGCAGCACACAGATTATCAATCACTCTCCTGTCTGACTCTTTGACCAGAAGGTTAGAAAAGAGAGACAGCATCATTGGGTAATCACTGGAGCAAAATGTTAAAGAAAACCAGTGATACAGAACCAAAACTGATTTTTCACATGCAAAAATATAGAAATTATGGTAATCTGCACTACATACTGGTCAAGGATACGAGGAGATGATTGGTCCAGCAGCTTGTGCTAGAGCTCCCAAGCCGAACACACCGTTATTGCGAACCTCTGCATCACTGTCTTTAACACCACTCACAAGCACTGGCAGCAGCCGATTGGACAACTTTCCTGCGACAGCCCTACCTCCAGACACACCAGCCAGTGCGTGCAGTGTCTCACTAAGCGTGCCCACAGAGAAGGAGCGGTCTGCCACAGTGCAGGAAGGCTTCTGCAGGCCAGGGGAAAGAAAGGGGGACATAGGAACATGGATAAGGAACACATATTACTGGTGGACTATTTTCATCAAGGAAAGGGAGGGTAAGACTCACAGCTTTGTTCATAATGAAGGGCAGTAGGTCATTGAGATGAGCATAAAAGCTTTCTGCTGGTACAACTGAAGCAAGGATAGGAATTCCCTCCCCAGCAAACTCCTGCAGCATCGCATCGTACTCAGCCTAATACAAAACATGAATAAAAAAAGTCCGATATCTCCATGACCTCAAAGCGACTGAGCAGTACTGGCTTTAATTTTCATTTGCGAACATATAGACACATATTGATGCAAGAGTCTAATAGGAAGCAAACAAGAACCTGCTGTTCTTCATCATCTCCCTCATCCCCTCCTCCATCCTGACAAACAGTCTGTGAAAAACAGGGAGAGTGAGACCGATCCAACTGCATTGAATTAAACAGATTTACATACTTAAAATATACTGCAGGTCAATCATTAAAAGTAACCAACAACACCTAAGACCTTACATGGGATACTTTAGGACAAATTTATTTTGTAACATAATATTCAAATATAAATGTGTACAACAATATTGTGGCTCTTTATTGAAGCCATAGAGCTTCTTATTCCTGAAATTTCCACTTAGAAATTGTTCTTTGATGAAATGCATTTCATGAAAAAAGTTCACAAAAACACATTAAAAAAACAAAACAAAATTAAATGTTCTGTTCGCAGCATATTATACAAAAAGGCCTTAGACACGAGGGCTGCTCCATGACTTCATCTCATCCCGGGGACATGGGCTTATTTGATTCCCACACTGTCAAAACACCTTTGTGCTCATCTATCGGACACAAACACACTTTTTAATCCCACACTAGAGAGAGGACACCAAAAATAAATTTGTTTACTATATCAGATTTTCAGACAGTCAAACGTTTATACATATTTCAATAGTACTTGGTGTCCTTGTATCCGAGTCAGGCCCTCGGGGGTGCCTTCCACAAGCATCTCACAAATCTTTTGCCAGACATTTTGGTCATTCCTCCAAACAGAACTGGTGACAGGCAAGTTTCTGGGTCTCCTTGCCCAGATGCACTTCTTTAATTCAGTCCACAAATTTTCTATAGGATTCAGGTCATGGATTTTGATGACCACTCCAATACAAATTTATCATCTTTAAGCCACCGTTACAACTTTAATAAGTATGCTTAGGCTCATTGTCCTGCTCAAAGACACAGTTGTGATCAAGTTTTAACTTTCTGGCTTATGTCTTGAGGTGTTGCTTCAGTATTTCTTATCAATCTGCCTTCCTCATAATCTATTTTCTGAAGTTCACCAGTCCCATTTCCAGAAAAACATCCCCACAACATAATGCTGCCACCCCACACTTCTCATATGGGATGGTAGTCTTTGGATGAAAGGGGCTTCTTACTTGCATGGCAGCTTTTCAGGCCATGGCAATGCAGAACTCTTAATCATGTGCATACTTTTGGTACCTGATGTTTCTAGCTCCTTCATCAGTTCCTTTAGGTCCAAAGTTCATTCATACCTGGAAGTCAAATTGTACTTCCTTCCTGAAAGATGTAGATTCTATTTGGTCCCAAGATTTTTATGTTTGCATACAGTTGTTTGTACAGATGCTTGGGATAATTTAAGTTGTTTGGTAATTACTCCCAAGTAGGAACCAGACCTATGCAGGTCCACAATTTTTTCTGAGGTCATGTTGCTTGGATTTTCCTACAGGACCATGGGTATAAAGGCACTTTACCTTGAATACGGTCATAACCACTCCCAGTTAACCCTGAATTATGGCAATTGGCCAATCAGAAGCTTCTAAAAGTCATCATAAATTTCTGGGACCTTCCAGACTGTTTAAGAGATCCAGTCAACTTTGTGTCGATTCATTTGCTGGTCATTTGCTGATGTACCAATGTCAGATGATAAAAGGAGAATGTGGGATTTTAAAAATTTTAATACTTGTACTCATGAAAATATAAATAATATTCCAAAAGTGAATACTCCCCCAATTCAGACTGCAGTCTTCAGTCTTCATTGTGAAAAAGGGCAATCAATTGTTAGTAAAGTTCAAAAGCTGGTTATCCTCACCTTTTTCTTCAACACATCTCGGATGGCATGACTGACCTCGGCCAATCGGTTTGGTGTCTGCAATGCCTCCCCCTTGCATGACTTGAGGACGCTATTCATGGCCTCCAAAACTCCCATGACTACTTGTCGCTCACGCTCCTGCTTCACTGCCTCCAGGAAGCAGGCCATTACCACGTCAAGCAGTTTATGTAATGCTACAAACACACGTCCAGATGATGGTCAAAAGAAAAAAATTAAGGGCAGATTCTCTAAATCACTATCCAAAGCCTAAGAATTACATTAATGAATAAACAAGGCAGTGGTTAGGCTAAACTGAAGAGGCATTGGGTGTAAATGATGCAGAAAAGGAGAGAAGAAAGGGGTATAAGGTGTATGAGAAATACCCTGATGATTAGCCTCGGTAGGATTTTCCTGCCACACTTTGTGCTGAGCTCGACAGAATTGGCCGAGGGCACCAAAGGCTGCTCTCCTCACATTCTCATGTGGAAACTGATATGCACATCAAAAATTATTACTCAATTAACACACACAACATTTACTTGAGCCACACAAAATGAAAAAGTCTCTAGGTTCGCATGCACTGCTACAGTGATTAAAATACGATTGTAATAGAGCAACTGTACTTCAATGTCATTAACACATCAGTGTGTGAGTGCCACAAGTATACACATTATTGCAGAGTGGCTTAAGGGAAGATCTGTCAGCAACGTACATCACATAGACCATAGACCTGCTCAAAGCTCGACTCCAGGAAGGGCTGAAAAGCAGAACTGAGAGAGACAGAGAGAGAGAGAGAGAGAGAGAGACAGAGAGAGAGACAGAGATTGATTATTCAAGGATATGTGCACAATCCCTGTAAAATTATCACATCCCTAACATTCAATCAGCTGTTTTTATGGAAAGAGCAATGATGTGTACATGCACACATACACTGCCTTCATATGCATGCTTTTTTATGTTAAAGGAAAGCAAAAGAAATTTTGGTACCCAGTGTTAAAGGCAATTTCCCCCAAGGCATCACAAGCATCCTCCTTCTCATCAATGTAAGCATTTTCCACGCTGAAGCTACAGTGAAGGAAAGCTATTAAGTCAGTGTGCTTTCATAGTACCCAATTGAACAAGAGACTTGAACCAAAGACTGAAAAGAAACACACCCAGCAATATCCTCCACTTCATTCTCTCCATCTTCCTCCAATGCCGCATCACCTTCATCATCATCATCATCATCATCATCCAAGAGAACAAACTGCTTGTCCTCCTCTAGATGAGTCTGTGAGGAGAGAAACATTGGTACTGTATGTTATGTCTTGGGTAGTAATTCTTACATTTACAGTGTGTGTTACTTTTGTATTTAAAAATAATGACTCTGAAAGAAAACCCATTCTGTTCAGTTAACTGTGGCTTTATTGAGTGTTCATGGCTTATCTTTGTGTCTCTTGTGCTAAAGACACTATTGCTTTCCACACATATCTCAAGTCTTGTCTAGTCAGCCCTCCATAAATTAATGGCAAGCAATTCAGAAGGTGACATTTTCTGCTATTGTATTAGATAACAACTAAATCTAAACGTTTCCAGAGTTCAGAAATCTTTTCTACAAAACTTTATATTTAAGGAACGTCTATCAGACTGGCATATTGCATCGAGCATTTCTGTAGGAGAACTGACAGGTGGAATGAATACACTAACCGTCACACCCTCTGTAGATTTTAGAGACAAGAGCATCAACGTGGTAATCGCAGTAAGATGAGGATCAATACTTTCTGGACTGATTGTGGACACAGCCGAGAACAAGCTATACCTGAACATACAAACAGAAAGTCACAACAAAAACATCATTCACAAACCATGAATATAGTTATCAAGCAACCACAGCCACTGATAAAAACTGACCATGCCAACAAGGCTTCCGATGTTACATCAGACTGCAACACTGCTCATACTTAACAATATCGGATTATGTTTTCTAAATGTCAAACTTACTGATCTCCAAAAGCTTGGTGGATTTGGCATCTTTTATTCTTTTACACTGTGCTACTCATACAATGTAGTAACACAAAGTTTAAAAAAAAAACAAAAAAAAACAAACATTGTGTCATGCCAGAATTGTGCAGTTTATGATTGACTATAGATTGAAAAACTTCATACGTGCAACGGCGCAGATCTGGATCATCCACAGCATCGGTAAGTTTCAGACCTAGCTGCACACACTCTGTAGCCAATGGACCAAACACATCCTTACCAATAGTGCGGGCCAACACAGAGAGTGTATCTGTGTAGAGAGGAGTGGAGAGGAGAAGGAGGGAGAGTGGGCTGTTCAGATTATAATTTCATAAAGAGAATAGAGAGGAAGAAGTAAATAAACACCATACCCAAGGCCTGGGTCTGCAGTGTCCTCATTTCATCTCGCGTGTCTGTTAGGAAACCTTTCAAGCTCTCTATTACAGGAGGGAAATAGGGCACCAACATCTCTTTGGCAGCATTAGCTAAGAGAAAAGAAAGTGAAAAATACATTAATCTAGATAGGATGGGATATGCAGACAATTCAACAAATAATGAAATAGTAGAATTAAATAGAAAGAGAGAGAGCCAAAAGGCAAGCGAAAGCAGAGATACATTTTGACAGAAATGCACCTAAAGTACAAAGCTATTCATTTATATTACTTCTTGGCTACTCTGATTACCAATGGCTCCTATAGCACTGACAGCGAGCTCCTTAAGCTTAAGGTTGTCCGTGTTGTTCAGGGCCGACAGCATGGTCTCCATAAGAGTGGGCAGGTAAGACTGAATATCATCATCTGATGGAGAGAGGAAGGAAGCATGCACACACTATTAGATTAGTTTGTAACCTGTTTTAAACAACAGGTAAATGTTAGCCACTTAAAATACAAAAGACACAAAACATAAGTCAGCTGAGCTGAACACTAAAAGCAACACATTTCCCAAAAGTTAAATTGTAATAGAACATTAACTACCGTCATAGAAATAAATCCAATATCCAAAAGCACCCATTACAAACAGAACGCAGTAGCCAGTTACTTGTTATACAGAACATTAAAGAGACCACTGATGAGCATACTTTTTAAGTTTCATTATGGCAGCTCAGTGCTTACCATGTGAAATGCCTGTTGAAAACTAATCGGCTCATGGTGACTTGTGTTTTTTAAACCAATCAAAATCAGAGATACAGTTACAGATTAGCACAACTATGAAAGACCACAACCCAAACATGGTGACATCATCTCCTTAGAATCGGAACCTGTCCTGAACTGTCTTTCAATCACCTAAATCAAGCCACTTTACTCACATGATCCTAAAAAGTTGTTCATGCTTTTATTTTATAGTTCTAGTTTTATTGTATAGTTATTGTATAGTTCAATTACAACTAATACACTTAATACTAGGGTCAGGTTTAAAGTGCAAGACTGTTCGTGGTGATTCGAGTCCTATGCCATTGTAGCAGAACCGCTCACGTCAACAGCAGTCCAACGGCATCATCACAGTTCTAGGTGTATGTTGAGGCAGTTCATATGGTGCCATATTTAACAGGAGCAAGTGTGTTCCAAGTGATGACTCCAACCAGGAGTAGGACACCGGGATGGGTCAGGCAGATCAGGAAAGCAGAAAGGGTCAGGGGTCTTTAAATTTGAATAAAATGAAAACTAAAAAACTTTCAAATCTCATGAGCCAATATTTTATTCACAACAGAACATAGATAATATAACAAGTGTTCAAACTTTGAAATTTTACAATTTTATGCACAAAATGAGCTCATTTCAAAGTTGATTCTTGCTACAGGTCTCAAAATAGTTGGGACAGGGGCATGTTTACCATGGTGTAGCATCTCCTCTTCTTTTCAAAACAG
>JAQQZX010000033.1:3709335-3721525 GCA_030068355.1 Notoglanidium maculatum | reverse complement strand
GATTTGAAAGTCTTTTAGTTTTCATTTTATTCAACTTTAAAGAACGTCCCAACTTTTCTGGAATTCGGGTTGTATGTTTGCAAATATCTAAAGCAATAGTGGGTGGAAAATACTTGGTATATAGCACTTTGGTCAATGGATATTGTGCTCTTCAAACAACATTTACTTAATGAACTTGCCTTAATGATCTTTGCTGAGTAGTGCTTGGTCCCCTGAAGATTTTTTAATACTGTGATTAATAATGATCATTTTGTCCTGTTCAGTGAATGACATTCTTACCCAGGTTCTCTATGAAGTTCTCCAGTGCATAGAAAGCCTTGGTGACATGGCCAATTCTGGCCTCGTTCAGAGAAGACAGGTATCCCAGCAACAGTGGCATCAGCTGTGCGTGGTATTTACTGACTTCAGACTGTGACAAAGCAAGCGCCACATAAAAATACTGCACTTTAAAATCATCATGAGTAGATATACCCATTACAACTGTAAAATAGACACCTGCTATAAAACCTATTTGGTTTTACATACATAAAACTTGGTGAATACATGCATTCTTACCTGCAGGTACTCAGAGAACTGACCCAGAGCAAAAAGGCCTGCACTGCGCACTACCTGGTTACTGTCAGACAGACTGCAGCACACTGTCTCCAGCATGGATGACAGCATCCTTACATAAGAGCACACAGTTTAGCAAACATTACTTTCATTGTGTGGTGAAAAGTGTTGAAACATGGAATGTGTTATACTTAGTGCGAATGTGGTCAGCACAACCCTCTGCCAGCACTGCTAGACACATGAGACCACCTTTCCTCTCATAAGCATTCTCACTGGCCAGGCAAGCCTGAGTCAGGGGCATCTAGAGAAGAGGATAATAAAGAAGAGGATAAATAAAGATATTAAGGAATTAACATCACCCAGTTGCATCTGGTTATTCCCAAACTGATCATTTCCTAACAGCAGCATACTCTAAAATTTGATTCTGCTTATAGCACAGCCATTTGTCACTGATTACATATTTGTGTGGTGGTCTGAGAAACCACATCAGATGAAGCAGTGTCTGAATTTTTGAAAACAGACCAAAACCAAAAAAAACCCCAATCTTAGAGTAACATATTTTGACATACATATTTTTAGAATACAAATATATTTCACCAAAACAAATATGCTGCGCTTGTTGTCAATTTAATAAATATGGTTGTAAAACAGTCAGTCTACCAAATGTGTTTTTAAAAACCTATGTAAGTGCAAAACAGTTGACAAGACTCAAGAGACCAATTCTGGTGATTACACATTACACAAATTCTCATTGTAAACTTCCAAGTCTTTTGATTAACTGTTAAACCTAAAATATTATAATTTGTCTTTGATGTGATCATGACCCTCTTTGGGTCAATGGTTCATTATTTTCTTATGTTACTTTTAGACTAGGGAGGAATATTTAAATGCAGTTTTTTTCCCTTTTCACGTTTAAGGGGTAAGCAGACGTTAAAATGCTAAAGTTTGTGATTGAGATACACATAAGAGAAACATATGTCAGTTCAGGAAAAACCCTGTAGTTTTCAGAGACAAAATCTGACCATGTGAGGAGCCATCCCAAATTTTTATTAATTAAATAACTTCTCATTTTTGTTCAGAATATTTATTGCTGTGAAATGGCCAAAAAACAAGTGAGCCACTTTAGGCTGCCCAGGCGCTGTAGCATGTAGCTGCCTACTGCTCTTTGTACGTCTGCACTTGTTTGTGGTCACTGCTTGGATGGGTTAAATGAAGAGAAAGAATTCATACCCTTGTTCAACGTATGCCATAATAACGTGGATTAACTTTTAATTACTGTCAGCTCTTATGTTACCGCAGCTCCCTGACATTCTATATTTTTCTTTGCATCATTCACACTTGAGCTGCTCTTATTGAAATTAATCAGTACCTTCCAATCCATCAGAATCAAGTATTCACCATTGCATTTAAAATCACAGGTGATTTAATAATAACTTATGAATGTTCATGGTAGGATAATACAGGACACTATATATTGATGTTCTCACTTACCAGTTGGTTGAAAAGTTTTTCAGGTGGCATATGAAGACCCATTGTGTCGATCACCTGCAAATTTGAGACAAACAGCTCTTAAAAAGCTTCTCATGCCTCTGTCCTTGGTGGTTAAAGGGAATTTAATTTTTAAAAAATGAATGTGATTTTATTTCAGTCTATGTGCTTTTGAAAACATTAAATCAATGTATTGTGCTTTGACTGGATGAACGTTCTATAAAAATTCACACAACACAGACTTCAGCTTCTTAGGAACTGCGCTGTTTACTTTTAGGCTCAGTGGTTTATTTTTTCCTTCTCCTTCACTTTTAACTCCTCTATAAATGGGTTGTGTGGTGGATGCTGGAACTTAGAAGGGGTGGCTGAGTGTGAATTTATGCATTATTACAAAAAGTTTAGCATTTTTATTCATGCAACGTAACTGCATGTTATTGCCCTGTAACCAAAATATTCCAAAAACAAAAAGGTTGAAATGCAGCAAATATGAGTGTAGAAATGTGTAAGGGTTACCTGAGCAGCAAAGTGTTTAGGACTCTGACTGTCAATATCACCATCAGCATTCTCCTCATCCTCTGGGTCCTCCTCTCCAGGTGGAGGTGTTGCACTCAAAATAGGAAACACCACTTGCAATATTGGTGCCAAAAGCTTCTGCTTTAACACAGCCTTGAAGAAGAGGAAACAGTTACGCCTTCCTATACAAAAATTTTCATAGTGTTTCCTACTGATGTTACATTAGCCTTTGTATGGAACAACAGTGTATGTAAAGGTACCTTGCTCTTGAGTCTAATGAGGAGAGCAATACAAGACAGCGCCTTGACACGCAGAGAATTGCTGAGTGAAACATCTGCGCTCACCTTAAAGACAAAGAAAAAAAGAATGTATTTATATACAGCCATATCACTCATACTGATACTGATACTTATACTGATAATTCATTTATTTATTCATATTTGGTTTATGCTGGTTAGGGTCTCCTGTGGAGCCAAGCCTACTATGGAAACACTGGGCACAAAGCAGGAACACACCCTGGATGGGATGACAGTCCATTACAAAGCACTAGACATTCACACACTCGTTCACACCTTCGGTACATTGACTCCAATGTACAGTCAACCATCCACCCACTGGCATGTTTTGGGGGTTGGAAGCAAAATAAAATGGAGAGATATGTGAAGCTCTGAACTGTGAAGAACTGCGCCACTGTATTGCTCTATTTTACTTCAGACACAAAGTTGTTATAATTTTCTGTAAGGTCTATAAAGAGATATTACTTCAGCAACCTGAATTAAATGACAAATGTGTGTGCAAAATGGAGATTCTTGAAACCCACCTCCAAACAGAAGCGAACAATTTCAGTAATGTGTGGAACCACAATAGAGACCTCACTCTCCATTAACTCATCAAACACCGCCATTGCCTCACTGGCCTGATCCTGCCAAACAAACCCAACACAAAGCAAAAGAGAACAAAATGTTCAGCAACTTTAAACAGGTTTAAGAATAATGAATAGGCTGAACAAGCAGCGAACAGATGAGTGCTCAACTGAGTACTTAGCACATGCTTTAAGTGAATAAGGAGGGTGATGAATGCATTGTAAAATACTCTAACTTGGTCAGCCTGAATGAGGTGTTTTAGAGCAATCAACAGTTTCGGGATTAATGAGCGCATCAGGTCCTGAAAAACAGAGAACAAAAGGAAAATTAAATGCTCTTGCGTAAAACACCACACACAATCACAATTTCTAATACTTTCCTGGTTTTTTGTTTTTTTTTTTACTGTAAATGTCTGCACATGACAAAACTAACAGCATTATGCTTGGGATATCTGACCACCAAGAGAATTCATTTCAAATGCAAGAGTTTTGCTAAACAGTCTTGCTGAATCCAGTAAAAATGCATTTGCTTTGTGGAACAATAAGACACAACTAACCAGCTCCTCTGTGCCAGTGTAAGCTGTGATGGCAGTGAGGGTGAGGATGCAGTAGTACAAGGCAGTGGTGTTCGTTACATCCTGCAGCACAATGCCAAACAGCTGCAGCAACTGCCTGTAGTGGGACTTGAAGGGCTCGGGGTTGGATTCCACAACTTTGCTCAGCAGCAACAAGCCCACCTGGGAGAAAAAGACAACGACTGCTTAAAAATAGGGTGGATCATCAATCATAAAACAAACTTTCTTTAAGACAATTCATTAGCACAAATGGGAATAATAAGTTGTACATTTTTGTCAGGTTACAGTTCTAAAAATTGGCCGTTGAAAGCATTTAACAGTCACGGTTTAAGTCAACTTTTCGCTTAGAATGAAGGGTCACTGCAAATCAATACGAAGTTATTTTGACTCATCAACAATGAAATATTTCTATCCTGAGTGGAATGGTCTCTTCCAGAATGCTCCCATTGCCATTAACAGGCTACAAGGGCTCACGGAGTGATTTAATGAGTACGACAATGATTTTTGGCCTATAGTTTATCGTTTCCTCTTATAATATACACCAATGATCCATGACAACTTTCATTCATTTTCATGTGATATCTACCTGCCTGTCCTGAGGATTGGTGCTGCTGGTGGATTCAGTCAGCAGTGTGAATAGCGCAGGCCAGCGGTCGGGTGTTTCGTGTTTTACCATCACTGCGCTGAGCTGAGAGAGAGAGTAGCGAACTGTGTGCCTTAGTAAAATGGGGGAAAAAAACATAACCATGGATGTAAAAACTAGCTATGTTACTGCAAAAATATCTTACCAACTTTTTCTTGATCTTAAAAAAACTAAAGTCTGAAAGCCTGGAGCCTAAAAAGACTTACTCGGTTTCTTGCCGGAAAGCTTGCAGGACCACTTCTTTCAGACTAAAGGATGAAATAAATTGACAATCTGATGTGTTAACTTGTAAATGTAGATGTCAAAATACATATAATACATATAAGTTTTTAACCTCTCTCTGTGGTCAGGAAGAATTTTCTTCCAGTGCTTTTTGACTCTCATTCTCAACATCACCACAGCTGACTGCCGAATCTAAAAATGGGAAAGAAGCCAGATGTGACGTGACGTGGTGACGTGACGTGACTGCATACATGGATTTAGTGCTAGTGAAGGGAGACGTAGTGAAGGGATGGCCTGTTTCCAACCTGTGGATTTGTGGATCCGGTCATAACCGCGCATAGTGTTGGGATTATAGCCGGGTCTTTGAAAGCCTGTTTCAACTGAGCAGTGGCCTGAAATGGAAAATCAGCACTCAGATCTTTTGAAAGCTGTTGAGTTAACGCAGTTAGTCATCGATGAATCTGTAATAGTTAACTTTATAGTTTAACAACACGATACCTTTTGAATAGCCGAGTTATCAGGGAGTGTCAGCTGAGACAGAATTTGCTCTAGTTCCTCAGACATATTAGCTGGAATAATAGCCTTACTGTAATAATTACACGGCTGGGAGGAAACCGGCAGCACCCGGCGCTCACGCTAGCTGTCGGTGTACCGGCTGAACAGGAGCCAGAGGCGAGGTGAAGAGACAGTGTGAGGAGTGTGACCGAATTACCGTCCAGAAAACGAGTCAAGCACAATCACATTGGTATAAAATAGCACTTTCTGTTAACTGAACGACCCTTTCTATGCGAACTCAACTGACAGAGAGAAAAGCCAGTGGCGGCTGAGAGTCGCGAGACGCCCGCTAGCAAAGTTGAGTCCGAACTCAATCAGCACGCGGGCTGGAAAGGAAGAAGTCGCGAGCCGGGCTGTTAAAGGGACAGCAGCTTTTACACTGAACCAACAATCAGCGCCGCTTACAGACACGGAGGGCGCACTTACTGACTAGTAATACTATTACTATTTATCTCATATATAAACAATTATTACTTACGCTCTTACAGTTTAGCTTAAACCAAAAGATCTTTTTTTTTAAAACTCCACCCAGAGATTAGCATTAAGCTTCGCGAACTTTCGAGAACAATAGCACATCCTGCTTTGAAGTTAATCGCGTCGATGTGCAGACGCACAGGGCAATGTGGTGATGATAGGCTGTTTGTACACCACCTTACCATCAGAATGCCAGAGCATTCAACCACATTGATGAACACAATAGGCTCATTACGGACGAGAAAACAAGCCCATTAAAAATCAAGAAAAACTCAAAGGAACATGCATCCTACAGTGGGGGAAAGTTAGATGTATTGTATTGTGTGTGTGTGTGTGTGTATATATATATATATATATATATAGAGAGAGAGAGAGAGAGAGAGAGAGAGAGAGAGAGAGAGAGGTATATGTATCAAAACAGCAAATAAAAGATTCAGTGACAGAAAATTGTAAAGCAATGACTGCCACACCCCTAACTTTTCCAACAGTTGCTTCTGACTCTGAAATGCTAATCATTTACAAGCTCATCATTTGCACATACTTTTACATTTAATCGGATTATTAGCAACATAATGCAGCAAAAAGTACATTGCCAACAATTCATTTCATGATAAAGAAAATGCAAACTTTCCTCATTCATGTATTCAAATCAGTCATCAGTGTGCTCTTCATAATACAACAACACAAACAGAAACAACACCAAGTCCTCTTATAATAAAAAAAAGAAAGAAAAGAAAAGAAAAACAGACCACACTTAGTAACAGAATAACATTTAACGTTTAAATGATCCATACAAGAGAAGATAAAGGATTGCAGAGTGGGTGGATTGTAGGATTTTAGGACACTGGATTTTTTTTTACAAGTAAACAAAATATAGTTCAATGTCAGATTAAGCAAAAGAATTAATCCATTAGTTCATTAAAAATGTGACACTTTTTGCCAGTTCTATAAAAGTCCATTAGAAATAACCATAGGCCTACTGACTTTCATAGGCTGTGTTGTGTTTGACTTGTTATGCTCTAAAAGACTTTTAAAAGAACGTAGCATTGTATGTGATCATTTCTTTTTAACTTTGTCCTACAGCTATGTATCAGATTTCCCCTGCAAGAAACCATGTGACTAAGGAAAATAAGTGGCAAAATTATTTAACTATTTTAAAAATTGATAACTAAAATGCATCAGTAATCAATGCTTCTTTTTACCACTAAATATGTTATTCAATCTCAACACTTTTTTTTATTACAAATGTAATTAATATGTTGAGGACACGTTTCATCAAAACAAGTGCTTTTTGATAACACAGTCAAAGTTACACTAATGATTACACTGATCAATAAGCTGTCTTTATTTAACGACTCTAGTGTACAATATTCTTTTTCAAAACCACATAGACCTTCCCACTTCTGAGATTGGTTTTAAGGGGGTGGTTTTCTGATAACTCAGTTTTGATTGGTCTGAACACTAATCTTCTGGCTTCACTTGATCCACCCACACACCTGGCTTTATAAACCTGCAATCAAGACGCTGAAAATCTCAGGTAGATAATGTGAGGGCTTCGTGGGCACGGTGTGTGGCTGGATTGAGGGGTACGTGCTCTGTAAGAGTAGTGGGGTTTCTGGATACATCTAAGTTGTGTGCTGCTACTGCTACTATTTTGTCCATTTAGCTGTTTAACTAGGTTTTGACCCTACAGAGATGGCGGATTGGAAAGTGCCGGTGAGCTACAACTACAGTCCGTCATACCATGCTTACGCGTATGGGTTAATGTACCCTCAAACACCTGAGCAAACCCATGCTAATGTGAGCTGGGCAGAGGCGGCTTATGGCTCTTCTGTAGGTGTGACTGGCGGTTACTACACCTCACAGCCGCCGTCTTCTCAAACACCACCCGGGAGTCCGGGATACAATGACCCAACTTCTGAAGGTCATTATCCGGGCTCAGTCGCGCACTACACCGACTCGAAGACGCACACGCAGACTGGTCGTCTTTTCCTCGCGCACAATCGGGTTCAGTTTGAACAAGTGAGCAAGGAGCAGGCGCGAGCAGGCAGTGACACGCCGAGCGACTCTGAGGCCCACACACCAGGTTGCCAATTCATTTCATTAGCTGACCATATAATTAACAGTGCTTAGCTACTAAATGTGTATGGATGTAACTACAGGACGGGACTTGTTCGCGTTTTATAACTGGCTGTGTACATGTCCCAGCATGTGCATATTCTCGGCCTCGGTGCCAGCACTTTCCCCGAAAAATGTTAATGCTTCCCTTTTGCACCTTCGTTGTGATTTATAGCTTATTGTGCACTCCTGTGTTTCACCCAGATTCTTGGAGTTCGGGTAGCAGTCGGGAAGGCTGCGGAGCACAAGTGGATCTGGAGCTCCCCAGCTGGACTGTAAAACCGCGGCCACAAGAGCCCGACAGCGGCAGCCCCGACGGTTGCGAGGTCGTATCCAGCTCTCTGTCCGCGGCCCCAGAAGTTACGGAGTGTATGAAGGTGCAGGCAGACGGTGGTTTGCCAGCGGTGTCCACAGTCGCTCTGTCCCCTGAGCCGGTGGCGATGGCGCAGACGCGCAAGGCGAAAGCGCGCACCGCCTTTTCTGAGGAACAGATGAGCGCGTTAAACGACCGCTTCAACGTGCAGAGGTACCTCACCCCCGCGGAGATGAAGACTCTAGCCGGACTGACTGGACTCACCTATAAACAGGTATACTTGATTCGTTTATCTAGCTTCATGTAGTCTCCTAAGAATGGAACACTAAACTTCACACTCTTCTCGTTTAAAGGTGAAAACCTGGTTTCAAAATCGCAGAATGAAATTAAAGAGGCACCAGAAAGATAACAGTTGGGTGTCGGAGAGGTACATCACCGCTGGAATTCAAAATGCGCAGACGCATTCTCAGGTAGCGATCAGTATTTTACCGTTACATTTTGCATCTTTGTGTCCACTGTTTTAAAACCTGTCTTTAAAATGGCAGAGGCCTTTGGTGAGGATGTTGACGTTTTTCTTGTTCCCCATCTCAGTTCCAGGTAGATGCACCTATACTGACCCAAGACCTTTATAACCTGCAGTTTAGAGATGCTGTATTCAAGAAGAGTCCACCACAGACTCCCTCCTTTTACCTCAACTACTCCCGGCCCCTTTCACCTTCCCAGGTATCACCCAGGCCTCAGGGAAGTTGGCATCTGCCCCCAGCTGTGCAGCACTATGAATTCCTCCATCCTTCCAGCTATGTGCCAGCTGGTGGGACTGCTGGTACCAGTGATGGCACTGTTGATCCTGGCAGCAGCCCTACACAGATTGCCACAGTGCACAATGCCACACAGTGGTCATCTTGAGCAACTGCACTTGGCTGCCTGTGGTTTGTGAGGTTGTGGTTGTGTAAATAGATTTGAATCCAGCTGTTTTGATTAGCCCAGCGTTTCCCTGTTGCAATCATGTGGGTCTGGGACAATTTGACTATTTCTCTGCTCTGTTTATTAGATGAACAGGGTCCTTTGTGAACAGTTTTAGACCCTGACCCTCCAAGACTGAAATTGGGAACCCTGATGTTAGACTGTCTGTGAATCTTTGATGTTGGATAAGGAGCTGTTACATATTTTTTAAATTTGCTGTAAACTGTTGTGAATGTGTAAATGCTTTGAGCATGGAAGTGATTTTTTTTTTTTTTTTTTTTTTTTTTTTGTTCCTCTACTTTTATAAGGAAGATCTATTTTTATAACTTCAATGACCCTTCCAGAGTATTTAAAGTCTTCTCAGAAACCCTTGCTCTTTAATGCCTGCAGTGCTCAGTGTTTTGGCCCCTTTCTTTCAAGCTGTGCTTTTGGAACCACTCTTGCCTACACTCACATGTCATGGGGTGTTGAGGAATAAATGTGGTGTAAATCTGGTGTTCCTAAAATGTCTTTTTCCACTTGCCATAAAAGCAAAAATTTTATATAGATGTTGTGCTTTCTACTTTTGTGCAGTAAGCTCTGGCATCCAAAACCTTTAATTTGTCAATTTTCATCTCTTTACTATGGTTGAAACTTATGGCTTGTGTATATAGTTGACTGTTGTCCAGCAAGCCTTCAAAACAATGACCAAAGAAGGCATGCACTCCTTGAAGCTTTTGGTACATTTGACTTGTGTAGCTTAAACCTTTTTGTGATTGCTGTTTGAAAGCTGCCTAAGATTGGCACAAGTTTCCCAGATATTATGTAACTATATAATCCACTTTATTACTAGGTTGAAGGCAGTGAAACTTTGTTCCTGAATTACCTTGAATTCAATGATGTCATTAATTAGCAAGCCAGCCAGCATTTTACACTTTCCATACAATTGCTTGTAAGTAGCTTGTACAATAGCTTGTAATTCCATCCGTGGCTTGTATCTGAAATTAAAAATAATAAACATGCAAGCAAAGAAGTCATACTTTTCATGTATTTGTATGTGTGACTAATTCAACAAAAATCTAATGTTATGATCCCATGAGCAACTATCAAATGCAGATTTAACACTTCAGACCAGACCTTTTATTTCCTGAATTTGTAATGATGCAGGCCACACCTGGTCGTGAAACTAGTTATCAATCTATTGTTCAGTTACTTTTGTTCCTTTGAAAATTGAGGTATTATGTAAAAAAATAAAATGGTTATAAATGGTTTCTTTTACTCTCGGGCATTGTCTCTACATAGTCTATCAGTAGGCTGATGTTACTTTCTTAATAACAGGCAAACTGTTAGGAATTCTGCTGCTATAGCCAAATATACTAAAAATCTCATGTTGCCAAGCTAAATAAGTTAGCTGTCAAATACCCAAAGATGCTACTTAAACATGAATACAATAATGAGACTAAATTTTCTCTCTCTCTCTCTCTATATATATATATATATATCTATATCTAATATGTGTGTGTAAATAATGCTCCAAGATGTCACAGGACTTAATTGCCTAACTCTGAACTTACAGACTATCGTGTGTCCAGGATAGTACAGGAAAAAGAATGTACACACTTTACTTTATTTCCATTCTAAAAGCTCTAACTAAAAAGGGTGGTAATGCTACTTCTGTGTGATAATACATTTTGCCACTAGGTGTCAATATTGACCATGGTACTGGAGACAATCCTCCCTGTCTGACATTTTCAGGATATCAAGTCACACTAACCCAAGTACAACAAATAAAAGATGGCAAGTCCACAGTTTGTATATTAGTTCTTCAGACTTGTCCTTAGACACCAAAAGGATGACCTCATAAGTTATAAAGAGTCGTTGCTAGCCCTTTCAAGTAACCTTGAACGCCATCTTCCTAACTCTGATCTCCTCATTGGGAAAGGTCTTAGTGACAAGACTGACTGGCCAATGATTCCTTTTCACGTCACTGTCCTTCAGCAAGCCCACATCTCCTTGTAGATTTGGTCTTGCTGTCTGCCATTTATGATGATCTTGGAGCCTCAGAAAACGTTGGCCAAGTACTGAACACATTGCCACTGTCCCTGGAATAGGTCACGGCTTTCAAACTGGCCTGATGGTACTGGTGGTATGTCAAACTTTTGACTAAGCAGCATGGTGAAATTCACAGGATGTTCTTGATCTGTGGATTACTATTGCAGTTACTTCAGCAGTGAATGTCACTAGGGTGAGCTTTGTGTTGCCACATTGTAGGAGGATGGATTAAACTGTTACTGACAACCATTATCACGATAAACATTTACATTTATTTACATTTATGTCATTTGGCAGATGCCCTTATCCAGAGTGACTTACATAGATCTCATTTATACAACTAAGCAGTTGAGGGTTAAGGGCCTTGCTCAAGGGCCCATCAGCAATAACTTGGCAGTACTGGGATTTGAACTCACAACCTTCCGATCACTAGTCCAATGGCTTAACCACTGAGCTACCACTGCCCTAAACATCAGTTGTTTTCTTGGCAGCTCCTCTTGTCAATATGTTGCTCTTTGCCTGCACTCACAACACTGGTCCCACAAAATGGTGAAGGGTATTAATGAAACATGATGCGTCTATGACTTCAATATGTATAGTGTGTGTGCTTATACAAATGAAGATCACTGCCAATCTTTTGGCCTCTGCTTCACCCCCTGCGTCTTCCTTATTGTGATAGACCAAGGACCAAATACATCCAGGCCCATATATGTGAATGGAGCCACATAATAATTTGTCTCATCTTTGTAAAAATCATTGCTTATGTTCAAGAATGATTCATCTTCTGCAGGAAGTGCCAGAATCATTCTCCACTGTTTTTTGAAGATGTGTTTGCCAAGGTTATTCTTAGTCTGTGTCTTTTTGAAGAGGGTCATTCCCCT
>JAQQZX010000033.1:3697550-3708674 GCA_030068355.1 Notoglanidium maculatum | reverse complement strand
TGAGAACATGGTTGTTGTTCAATAATAAAATTATTCCGCAAAAATACATCTTGCCTAATAATTCTGCACTCCCTGTACTCTATTAATGACTGTGGAAATAGTAGGTGTAATTATTTTTGCCACCTGGTTTATAAATGTTGGTTTACTTTTTGGGAAAAATGCCTACATATTGAAATCTGTTGTGTTGTCACCTGAGATTATTTGTTTGTTTATAGAAGTTGGTGAGGACCACACAACCGTTATCTAGGCATTTATATCATTTTGATTAAAAAACACAAGGCTTCAAAAATTAAAAGGTCTAAAAGTAAAACGTTAAGCAAAGACTTCATGATATAACATTAAATAATTGATCTGTTTCAATCCTGAGCTTGGCTTACTCTCTGACCTCCCTGTTTATATATATACAGTATGTATACATAAAATTATTACAGGGGCAGCGAGGTGGTGGAGTGGTTAGAATTGTCAAGCAAGTTGCTTGTCTGGGTCAGTGGAATGGGAACCCGTCCAGGGTGTACCTGAAGTCAGCTGGGATTGGCTCCAACTTCCCCATGACCCACAATAGATAAATAGCATAGAAAATGAATGAATTAACTTTTATAAATAAGTAATGAACAAATAAGAAAAAAAGTGTTTTAATAATCACAATCTATTTTACGGCCAATGTATGTAAGCATATTTTTTAATATACGTATGTTGCTAAATTACTAATTTACTATTACAAATATATATTACTAATTTATAAATTAATTTTTTTTATATTTATGAAGCTAAATAAGTGAATATCTGCAATTGTTACTTTGTATGTTTAAATATACTAGATCAAATGATTTGTTCGAAGGTGCACTGATGTCTGTGTTACCTTCTGGCTCTCAGTTATGTTGTCAAAGCTAGTCTTACCGGTGTCCCTGCTTGCACTCAGAACATGATGTACACTGCTCTTAACCATTATGTCACGATGAGCATAGTTATCACAATCTCTCGGTCTCTCTTCTACTCCTGAGATACCTGTGAGCCTGACCCCTTCTGCTCTTTGGACCTGCCTGATCCATCCTGATGCTTCACTTCTGCAGAGGATGGCTCCATATGGACAGCCTAAAGACACACTTAGAAACTGTAAAGATGGCTTTGTACTGCAGTTGATACAAAGAGCTTTGCTAAAATAATTTAGGACACCAAAAAAAAAGTTATTTATAATCTGGTGTCACCCAGTAGAGGATGGGTTCTCTTTTGAATCACCATCTCATGTTGTCCTATACAAATAAAAAATAAATTAAGTGATTAATTTATAATTGAGTTTGTCTTCAGAGGAATAGTTTCAATGTTGCAACACATGATACAGTTTCAATGAGTTTGACCTTTCTGGAATTCTAAACACACCCATTTCTAAAGAACATAATTACTAGAACCAATTACACCCTACCAATCACTCCCATATATCATAACATTTGAATATACAGTTATGAACCATGTTTCACCTTGATGTGCTTTGTGGGTTGGGCTGACGGTTTGATCTGTATGGACTTTGGTATTCGGTTTTGCTGCATGGTGTTAGAGTTAGTAAAACATGACTTTGAACATAAATGTAATGACATTATTAATAAAAAAAAATACAAATTTACATCTTATTATTGATTCATAACCTGGTAGATTAAACCAAAAAAAAAAAAAAATCAACAGCAATCATGCTTGGGTTGATGAAGCATACACTGAGTTAATCATAAAATATTTCAATACATATACAGCTCATTGTAAAAATTCCTTAACATTAGAAAATCCAGCCTTTGTTTTTAAATGTATACACAGACATTAGATAGTCTGTTTAGTAGGAAAAAGGTAGCTTTATTGAAAAGATTGTATATGTACAACTGAAATAAGACCACAGTAAATGGTGACTGCAGTAGAACATATTGCTCCCATGTCCCACATTATTCATGTCTGATAAAACCTGAATCTTGCACACTTTTGTCCTGTTTAACTTCAAAGACAGGCAACAGTTTACTAAATGTTTAGACTTTGAACTAGACAGTTCTTGTTTAGCATATTTAGTTATGCTTTCTAATAATGCTGACAGATTGAATATAGCATAAACTTTCAAGAACTTCTACTTTTGCTAGTTTCTTTCTTGTTGGTCTGATTTATGATGAAGTGACGTCAATCTCCTTTCTTGTCAAAGCGCCTCTCACTGCTATTCTGTTTGCATGCTCCTCTGTGTGTTTTATCTTCTTGTCCAGGCCACATTAAAAACCCTGCCTCTTTTGGAAATGTATATATTCACACATACATACTTCTATATGTATGTATATACATACACACCCCCACACCCATGTATACGATTTCATATCCAATAAGCTATACGTTACACCATTTTTTGATTTCTGAACCCCATATGAAGTTCTAGTTCTGTGATTTAATTTTAACCTGTTAATGTGAATCATTGAATACACTATGCACTGTACAAACCAAATACCATTACTAAAACAAGTCCGATTCAGTTTCAGTAAACTTTTGTTGCAATTGTGTAATAATTGAACATGAAGCAGTTTTCCACTCTGCTTTCATGTCATTCAAATACAAATGCTGTAAGCACATACTTGCTGAGCATATAATTTAACTACGAATCTTCAGAATTTTAAACATTATTCTCTCTTTGAGGAAATCTCAACCCTTTAAAGAGATGGTTTATAATCCATTTCCTGAAATACAACGATCCTCCATTTCGAGGTCAGAAACGGTTTCCACAATGAAGTATCCAGCAACAGAAAAAAGGGACTAGTGCACAAGTGTTATTTGCCAACATTCTTCAGTCCATCTTCAGGCTGCGATAAATATAACGGATAAATACCAATGAAGCCCAGAATGAAACGGTCCCAAGCATGAGTGAGAACACGAATGCAGTCAGTAAGGAATAGCCGAAGAACTCCATGCTCTGCACCAAACCACTCATGCTTGATCGATTCCAATAGTAGAAAAGTGAGTAGCCAAATATGAAGAGGCCGGTGGATCCCGTACTCAGGATGCTTCGCCACCACCAGCGATAATCTTCACCTGACAGCAGGAAGTAGGTAAGAGCCACAGAGATGCAGGCTCCCACAGACAGCAGGATGGCAAAAACACAAAGCAGTATACCATAAAGTGTGTACTGCTCCCGACCCCACACAGTTGCAAATATATAGTAGAGCTCCACGGAGATTGCACTGTGAAATAATGCAGTGAAACAGAGAAACGAAAATTAGCTTAAAAATAATATTCATTGCGGAGTACAGAATAAACAGAATTTTATTCTCATTCTCTCCCTGGTCACCTGAAAGGCAGGAATCCTCCAATGGCCATGTGCACAGCTGTGTGTTTGTACCAGGGTTGCTCCGGGACCTGGCGTGGAATGTTGCGTGTGCGACATGGAGCCTGAAAGCTGCCAGCCCGGTTCTTACCCACAATTCCTCCAATGACTGTAAGGGGAAAACCCACAAGCATCCAAGCACCTAGCAACAGGAGCACCGTTGAGGCAGGGAGTGCCTGTGTGGAACCACTCCACCAGTGTACAGAGTTTACTACACTCCAGGTCAGAAAGAGAGGAGCTATGTGAGAGAGAGTGACAGAGAGAGAGAGAGTTTAAGTACACCAAATTTGCTAAACTATTGACTGGCTTAAATTATAATGTGAACAATAAGGCATCAATCAATACACAGAACAAAGGACTGGTATGGATGCCCTATTTTAAAAATGCTAAAACACAAAATCTCACCAGAGAAGAGGGTGGAGGTGAGGATGATGTTCCAAACCCAGTGGTGACCATGGATCTGGGTGTAGAAGCTACACGAGCAGTATCCTGACACACAGCTAGTCAGCGCATACAATACGATCGCTGCAGAGTTTATGGCTCCATGGCGATGAACGTTAAACATCCCTAGCAATGCCATGATGATAATTCCTAACAAGGGCCAGTAGATTAAGTCAGATCTTATTAAGGGTGCATTTGTGTCAACAATAGAGATGCGGTATTTAGTTAAGGGCAGTGCCATCACATTCACAAAAGCCAACATGTGTGTCCATTTTGGATTGTGTAGTGCGCAGCTTCTCACCAGTGCCCAGAGTAAGAAATTGAGCTCCTACTCCAAGGACTGCACACAATAAGTTTTTGTATGGTGGAAAACGAAAGACATCAGTGTGAATGATCTTCCAGCCGTTATCACCCTGATCCAAATCATCACAGCTCCCGTCTTCTTCTACATTATATCTAGAACAGATATACATTTTAACAGTATTAAATTAGTAAGAGCTGCAAACATGACTAGCATGCTTCACATTCCTCCTGGGTAAATGTCTCGCTAAATCACTGCGTTCAGCACTCATATCAGTGAACCACACCTTACACCGACTACACCCTTTCCAGAAATCTGGTCACAAATATTCATCTATTCCTCTGAACCTCCTCTTGGTTAAATCATTTAAGGCCTCCTTAATGCTGTATAAACAATAGACAACCTTGTGCCTCTCCTCCATGTTTGAATTTTTCTCTCCTCCAGGAAACCTACTTCTGTGTTTTTGACATCATCCTCCTCCCTCCTCACCTGGCAAAGTCATTCTTTAACACCCTCATGAGGATGATGATGACAAAGCCTAGCAGCAGCACCACCAGCACCAATGAGTTGATGATTGACAGCCAGTGGATCTCCAAAGTCTTAGGGAAGAAGGAGTAGTCTCGGAGACGCTCAGCTCTGCGTGCATGGGGCAAGGGGCTTTCAAACCAGTGTACGCTGTAGGTGTGGGTCACTAAGAGACCTCCATTATTGCCATGAGCCCCATCACTTCCTCCCTCCTCCAAAGGCACCGGCTTCACATCTTTAACAGACACGTTGGCAAAGATCACAGAGTTGCCATTATACTCAATATTGAAGTCCAAGTGGGTCCATAACCCAACCTGAGAAAAAACAACAAGGCAGGAAATTGATTACCCTCAGGGTTGTACAAAAAAAATACATTGACTGGATAGTACAGGTGAAAGCGCCAGTGTGCTTGCCTGTATTATAATTGCTATTTAAAAAAACAAGCAAAAAACCCATCCTGACCGATCAGATTCGTGGATTCAATAGCACTATGGCATAAACAAACATATCAAAGGAAATGTCAATATGATATTGCTTTCTTTCTCTGGTTTTACTTCTGAGGGGGAGGAAAAAAAGAAAAAAAAAAAAAGAAAATCAGAAAAAAATAAAACAGTGTATTAAACACGTTTGTCTGTTGGGCAACTGTGAATAAAAACTGATCGCCCAGAAATGTAATGTGTGTCATGGGCACCTTGACTTTTCCACCTTTGTATATTGAGAGATAGTGCAAGAATAAAGCAATACTTGACAGCAATGAACCAAGCCAGAATATCCAGAGCTGCAATAATAAAACGAGGATAAATCAGCAGTTGACGTAACAAGAGAGGGGGAAAAAGGTCAAAGAACCAGATTCAAAGACATTCAGACAGGCAGACCTTGTGACTGTGAGGCAGGAAACCACTTTCCTCCATATATCCCACGAAGCCCCAGATTGGAATATCATCCAGGACAAATTCAAAGTAATACAGCTCTTCAATTGCTTCTCTCAACTGATCCACCTACAAAAACAACACTGTCACCTTAAAAAAGCTTTCAATACTTCAAAATGTGGATTTTGCCTAAGATAAGTATTTAGCATGCAAATCTAATTTGTGGAGAACAGCATAATATTGCAATATCTGTCTCATAAGTCAACACAAATGTAAGTCTGAAGTATAAACACAAAACAATGTAAACATTTTATGATGAGGAAATAATTGGTG
This sequence comes from Notoglanidium maculatum, assembly GCA_030068355.1. Classification (NCBI taxonomy): domain Eukaryota; kingdom Metazoa; phylum Chordata; class Actinopteri; order Siluriformes; family Auchenoglanididae; genus Notoglanidium; species Notoglanidium maculatum. Next base: position 3,702,868 of record JAQQZX010000033.1, on the reverse strand, counting down.
GCACAAAAGTAAACATGAATGTAAACAATACCTCTTTCTCTGACAGCGTGAGCTGACACAGTGTCCGTTTTTCCATGTTCTCCTTGAAGTGGAGGTTGTATAAAGACTCTGCCATCCTGTCACCATCCAAAACCTCTCCCAGGCTTAAGGCTTTATGACGCACCTGTGAAGTTAATAAATCAACTATTAAGACAATGGTGTGATGTCAAAACCAGCTGTAATAGAAAGCGACAATCACCTCTTTGGGTCTGCAGACAGGAAGCGTATAATAATGGTAGGTTTCCTGGGGGTTATGATAAGGCCCCACTTTATTCACGTAAAGCAAGACGGGGTCACCTTCCTTGTAAGTGGCTGTCCAGGCGACTTGTGGAAACAGGCACAGAAGAAGCAGACAAGAGCCCACAATCCAGCCAAGAGTCGCCATCATAGACCCTATGTGAGAGCAAATTCATTTAATGTCATTGAAAGTTGCCAAAGTCCAAATACTGAATGAACTTTTGTTATAAATGAATGCTCAGACCAAATTGTGTACTCTCTATTTAAAACCATTTCCCCCACAACCAAGCAATGGTTAGAAATGTTAGAGGGTTAGAGTTAGGGAAGACACACTCAGACAAACCATGTTTACTGCTAATGAGCTACTAGTAAAGAACAAGAGCCACCCCAGGGGTGGGCTATACTATACTATAGTGCTATAGAATACTAATATATATATATATATATATATATATATAGTGCTGTTCAAAGGTCAAAGAAATGTAAATTTTGGGAGGGGAGAGGGGTGTCAAATTTCACACAGCTTTATTTTTTTCATCAAATTCACAAGACCATATCTCAAGAACTCAACCACATAGCAGGCTCAAATTTTGCTGAGTTGTACAGGTTGTTAACAGGTTGTACAGGTATAGTTAACAAAGTTAAAATGTTTGATCCAGATGACACCACTTGGTAAGAGCAGATCTTCAAATATGGTGGGGGGGAAAAAAAACATCAGTTTAATGCACTGTGGAAATGTCCAGACATTTTTTAAATAATTTTTCCTGTATCCTACATGGTCCCTTCTTTCTCAGAAAAACATGTCTTTCTTTTCTTATGTGAACCTTTCATTTTTATTTTCCATTCTAAACATGGGTTAAATCCAACATTTGTCAGTAATGATGATCAAAGTTCTTCATCACTAACTTGGATATAATGAATTAATGGAAATAATAATAATAATAATAAAAAAAAAAAAAATCACCAAAGGCACATTAAGCACCAGACATAAACAACAGCTGCTTGATTTTTAAATAAATACAACACTATAATGAAATGTTAACATCTTGGTATTGCAGCAACAGAGTAGTGGCCCATTTCATTTGTTTTAATCAAAGTGCGGAGTTGAAGGGCACGTTTGTGTTTGAGATTAAGATAATACTGCATCCCACTGACTGTTGTATGTGCACTAAACAGTGCACTCTCACACTAATGACACCCACATATATGAAATTTAAAAGGACAGTTGCACCCCTACTCAGGATCCATCAGCTGATGAGCAAAGAGCAACAGAAATAAATCATATATGTTTGTAGGTGCATGTTTACATACAAGTAAACACAAAATGTTAACAGAAGCACTGCTACTCGCACAGTTCGAACATAATGTGCCTTTGCCGATTTATTTTTTTCCATAAAAACTTACTGACTGAATCCTCGAGGATTATTTTCTTTCCTACACTAGGGTGGAATGCACCACGTGTCGGTAATTTGTCAGAAAGCTTTGCATAAGGAAAGTAAGATTTTGCGTTTTGCGGAAGAAGGGACAATGTAGAATAAAGGAAGATTAAAAAAATGATCTGCACATTCCCACATGCCGTTAGGGTGCTCTGAAAAGAAAATCAAAATACATTTTTTTTTTTTAACTTGAGAGGTCTGCTGTTCAAACCCTGATACAGTTACTGTTCTGTTTATTGCTTTTTCAGAATATCTGTTTAGTTATCTGAATAAGGAAAATCAAAAGTCTGTGTTAGTTACTAATGTGTGTTTCTGAGGCGTAAACACAGCTAAGCCAAAATCTCAAATTACATTTTGGTCAAAATCAAGGGGCTGTTTTAACCATGCAGGGTCATCTGGATCAAATGTTTTAATTTAATCACATACTATACTAATTAATGTACCAGCATGCAAAGTCTGAGCCTGCTCGGTGGTGTAGTTCTTGGCCATGGACTTGTGAATTTTGATGAAACAATGAGGCTGGATAAAATCGACACCCCCTCCCCTCTGTAAACTGGCTGTGTCTTGGAAAGAACCGAGCTTACATAATAAAACTGTACAGGGTGTCTCCTGACTAACCTGCGCGTGGGCCATTGGCTGATTGGACATGGATTTGACTATTCTAGAACCTTACTGAGCACCAAGACTAACCAGTTCTATAAGTAATATAACCAGTAATATAAGGACAGGAGTTTTTGAATTGGGATGACAGTCATGATGACAGTCGTGATGACGGCAGGAGACTGAGGGACACACAGCTCGCTGTACTTAACACTGATGTGCATAAAAGTTTTTACAGTTCATCTTGGACAGGGCTGTTTTGGTCCAGTGTCTTAATGTTACTTAATGCTAACATGCACAGTATCTTAATGCTGTTCAGAAATTTCTTAAAATGTGAGGGATTATTAACATTTAGGAAACAAAACAGAATATTGTACGTAAAAGTTTGTTTGTTTGCTGTTACTCCTGCCCTCAGACCGGATAGCTTGGCAATCACAAAGCAGAGTATGTAGTTTTTCAAGCACAGCCATGTAAAAAGTGTCGTCAAAATCAAGCTATTGTGTGAGGAAAAAAACAAAACAAAAAAAAAACCTTTTCCTCGCTCAAAATATCCACTGGCACGTGCAGCCTTGTGGCACACAGACGACGCCGTGCTCCTGCAGCGTTCAACATCCGGGAGACTCACAGAACTACCCCATAACCGCCGTGTGCGTTCACCAAGACTTATAAACGGTAAATAAAGTAAGACAAAATGTTTCAACACGGACATCTGGGCGATGAACACAGACTAGAGTCAATCATTTCTACTTTCTTAGTTTATAGTTTCATTTACAGACTTATTACCATGTAGCTCTAACCGTGTCATTCCCCCAAACAGGAGTCACACAGATACTCATTTCGGTACAAATCTCACCATTTCGGTTAAAAGGGGATAGCTAAGTGGCTAGCCTTTACCAGCTGCTTCCGTATAAACGAAATGCAACAAAACCTGTTTCCGCTTCCCGCAGTCCAGAAACCCTCCTGTTCCGAGCTCAGGCTTGCGTGTTCTCTCGCTCGGGCTCGCGGAAAGCGCCGCGCTCTCTCTCGGACGGGCTCGCGGAAAGCGCCGCGCTCTCTCTCGCTCGGGCTCGCGGAAAGCGCCTCGCTCTCTCTCGCTCGGGCTCGCGGAAAGCGCCGCGCTCTCTCTCGCTCGGGCTCGCGGAAAGCGCCGCGCACTCTCTCGGACGGGCTCGCGGAAAGCGCCGCGCTCTCTCTCGCTCGGGCTCGCGGAAAGCGCCGCGCACTCTCTCGCTCGGGCTCGCGGAAAGCGCTCTTTGCGGTCAGTATTGGAGGAATATATGTATCCGCACCTCTGAGATTAGCGCTGAACGCAGGGCCACAGACGGTCCCAAACAGGTCGGTTTACTTCTGTAACACATCCAAATGACTCAAGAGAAGGCGACCAGCTGCCGTATCCACGTCACCTTATAAACAAAATATCACCAATTTTCCGGGATGGGCGTGGCGAAGAAAAACGCCTCACCTGTTTGGACACTTTTACCTTCCCCCAGTAAAATATTTTAATTAAAATTGCAACAAAAATATAGAAAGCCAGCAAATATCATGTCCTTTTATATGATATTAATTTACTCTCACTCCGATAAGTCTCAACGCTCGAAGAGTATTTCGGTAACTCTGATTTGACGCAGGCGCGTTAGAGCCGCTGATCCTGTAAACATACACCAGGAATTCTTCCTGAGCATTACATGTAGATCGTGTACTGTGGTCACGATAACTGGGAACTCGGAATTTTCCAACACGGAACATAATACTTACGACATTGGACAGTTCAGTCTGAGTATGAAATAAAATGAGTACTCACAGTAAACTGGCGATAAACTGGGGGTCAAGAGTTCTTTTGCTTAGCGCTTAATTTATTTTTAAGGTGGATGTGAGAATTCTGTTAATAGCGCCGGAAATTACACGAAAGAGCCGTTTGTTTAAAAAAATCTTGCACAAAGCAAATTAACAGTTTGCAGTGATCACACAGAGATTTCATATATGAACAGAAACTCAAAAAGACCTTAAATCGCGCCGTTATTTCTTGTTCTTACTTTTCACTCTGAGCCCCGCCATGTTGAGGTGACGTCACGAAATCGCAACCTGGAGACGTCGAAGCACTCTGACCTTCCGAGTTGGAATTCCGAGTTGGAGAGCCATTCAAACAGATCTTTCCAACTGAATTTGGAGAAACAGAAACTTCCCAGTTCCTATTTGGTTGCGAATGCAGTAATACCACCTACAACAAAAGTCCGCGGCGGCGTCCCGCACGAGCCCACGTAAATCTATCTTGTGGACTCGATATACAGCTTCCGGGTGACGTTGCCCGTAAGATCGACTCGTAATGTCTGATGACGTAAGCCTTCGTAGCGCGCGAAAAAGACGTGCTCATCCCGCGTTTGTGTCGGTGCAATCTAGTGTGGAATATATTTTGGTGAGGTATGTCGTTTGATTATCCTTCTTCTGACTATAAATGTATTGTGCTACTGACTTTAAGAGCGAATAGACAAGCTCTAATGTCCTTATAGCAGCTGCGCGCGAATGCGCTGTCTTCTCGCGACGTAGCGCGCGAAGTTATTTATGCACAGTAACTGGTTTAGGATAACGGAGTCTGTGTGGTGTTTTTACTGGTACTTAATACACATAAAAAGATCAGTACACATTAATAGAGGCGTACATTACAGCATAACAAGAGAAGCAGCAGCACATACACCTGCAATCAGTGATGTGTACAAAGCTTTCTGGAAATTTGAAGTCTTAATAGCTTCCTGGTTTTCAAAATAAAGATCCATTTCTGTCATAGATTCTTGCATCCTTGGGGTTTCTTACCCCATTAAAGGTTTGTGTATAGTATTCAAAATGGTATTCAAAACAAACTTTTTTTTAATCAACATCACTTTCATAATAATGGGATATGATAACTTTAATAAGATTAAATATATATGTAATATGCCTCACAGCAAGAAGGTCCTGGGTTCGATCCCCGGGTCACCCAGGGTGCCTTTCTGTGCGGAGTTTGCATGTTCT
>JAQQZX010000033.1:3670888-3685436 GCA_030068355.1 Notoglanidium maculatum | reverse complement strand
TATATAAAGAAAAAAGCAGTGGGCCTAAAACAGAACCTTGTGGAACACCAAACTTCACTTTACTGTGTGTAGAGGAGTCACCATTTATATCAACAAACTTTCAGGACGGGGGCGACACGCGGCGCATTTGGCGGGGCATCCAGGCCATCACTGACTACAGGACGTTAACATCTGCCTGTGACGGTGATGCCTCCCTACCAGATGCGCTTAACTACTTCTTCGCACTGTTTGATGCACAGAACAACATAACAGCAAGGAAGACCACACCTTCTCTCAATGACCAGGTGCTGCGTCTGACCACAGCTGATGTGAAGAAAACTCTTCACAGAGTTAACCCACGGAAGGGTGCTGGACCAGACAACATCCCTGGGATAGTGTTCAGAGAATGTGCAGACCAACTGGCAGATGTTCTTACTGACCTCTTCAACATCTCCTTGGGCACTCCTGTCGTTCCAAAGCGCTACAAAGCCAGCACCATCGTTCCTATGCCGAAGACGTCGTCAGTGTCCTGCCTTAATGACTATTGTCACGTTGCACTCGCACCCATCACGATGAAGTGCTTCAAGAGGATCATCGTGAGGAACATCAAGCCCTGCTGCCTCCCTCAGTGGACCCCCTGCAGATGATGCCATTGCCACCACACTACATTTGGCCCTTGGACACGACCGTGGTGGGTCTCATTAGCAAAAACAACGAGTCAGCATACAGAGAGGAGGTGCAGCAGCTAACGGACTGGTGAAAAGTCAACAACCTGTCTCTGAACGTGGACAAAACCAAAGAGATGATTGTTGACTTCAGGAGAGAACGGAGTGAGCACTCTCCCCTGAACATCGAAGGATCCTCTGTGGAGATCGTCAAGAGTACCAAATTCCTTGGTGTTCACCTGGCGGAGAACCTCTTCTGGTCCCTCAACACCAGCTCCATAGCCAAGAAAGCCCAGCATCATCTCTACTTCCTGCGAAGGCTGTGGAAAGCCCATCTCCCACCACCCATCCTCACCACCTTCTAGAGAGGGACTATTGAGGCATTCTGAGCAGCTGCATCACTGTCTGGTATGGAAACTGCACCGTATTGGACCACAAGAACCTACAGCGGGTAGTGAGAATAGCTGAGAAGATTATCTGAGTCTCTCTTCCAACCCATCACAGACATATGCCGTACACATACGCCGTACACATATGCCAAATGAAATCCCAAGTTTCAGCTTCATATTCAGGACTCATTCAGGATTTATGGCCCGTCAAAATGCGGGTGCCACACCCACCTTTTCAACCTCTGTATTTGCCATTTGCTTTTTAAGCATATTAGGAGAGCCACTTTAATTTGTAATGGAAGGGTTAATATGGGCACAAACTGGGCTCCCAAAAAACACTTTGGCCCAAAGGTGGGCCCCATTACCCCAAAATGAGGCCACTGGTTGACCTTGTGGGCACATACCAAAGGCTCTGTGCTTTTCTCAGTTTGAACTTTCATCTGTTCTTAAACTTTTAAGCCCATAAATTGTTTTTTTTTAATCAGGTCTCTTCAATAAAATAGTTTTTTTTAAATCAGTATTTTTTTGGCCTGAAACTGTTATGGTTAATAACTGAGGGACATCATTCAAAGTAATCAAAACTCACGCTAAGACATTAAACTCATCAGTAAATTTTATCAGTAAACTGTGTTTTTTTTTTTTGTGGTTGGGCTGAATTGGCTAAAATATATTGCCTGTACATAGCTTTGGATCGAAGTGGTTTTTGGGAGCACATTTTGTGCCCATCTTAAACCTACACTATGTAGGATTTAAGGGAATTAGCATGAATAGAATATAGTATTCATAAGTTTGTTATCGTTAGAGTACGATAGAGTTAGAGTTTTCATAAGCCATTAATATCTAGATAGGGCATGGGTTCATTATCTAATGGAGGCCGCCATGTTGCGCTGCCATGTTGCTACATTAGTCCAGAGTGGCCAACCCCTAGAGAGCACGTTTCGCGTTTTTCAATCAGCAGTATTAAGCCGGAAGAAACATGAAAAAAGGAAAGGATTCAGTATTTGCTGGCTAACAAGTATGAGAACCCAAACTTTGCAAAAATGGAGGATCATACTTATTATTTAATACAAGAAACAGTAATGGAGCATGAAGCAAACAAGTTCAGCGAAATCGAAACGGAAAACAAGGATAAACATTTGTTTTCAGAGTGATGCCTAATTGCCTGTTTTGTTCTGAACAGGTAATTGGATTTAAATAATGTCAAAATATTACTGCAAGACTGTTCCTATATAGTATTTATATAATCATTCATTAGCATCGCTGATGTTTCCCAAGTAATGACTCCTGTTACACTGCGATAACACCAAACTGCAGACTACAGTAACACTGCTACAGGTGAATACCACTTTGTAAAAAAATTTTTTTTACCACTTTTATGTGAATGCCACATTCTGTTCTGTTGGTGTTCGTATCGGGTAGACCAATATAATAAAATAATTATATAAATACAAACCTCTGTTACTTATTTTCTCTCCTTTACATGCTCTCCTTTTTGCTTAGCTCCCCTGAGCTGACCATGACCTCTTCACCATCTCTCCCCCTCCCTCTCACTTTCTCCACCCTCGGCAACCTTGGTAATGTTACCAGGTGGTATATCCAATGTAAGACTCCTCAAACGCCAAAAACAAATGTATCCTACTAATGATAGGAAACAAACGATGCCACAACGCGGAACATAACTCACTATCTTACATGGAAGTTTTGACCTATAGTTTTACACCATAAATAACTACAAATTCTAGTTTTTTCCGCGTTGAAGCTGTATGTTGTACAGTCATTCTGCCACAGAAAAAGGACAGTATAAAATCATTGAAAGCCGAATATTGGCATAATATTCACATACATGATGACATTCATGTCTGTGCCTGTAAACCTCTGACTGAAACTGTACCAGTTTAATTGCTCCTACACACATCTTACACAAGGTGGCATTTACTAGACATGCCAACCTTTCTGCATTTTGAGTAGGAGCGCCGCAGTCCCACATCAGTGTTATCACTCAAAAATAGGCCAAAATAGCAGTCATATTTTCCCCCTAATTAAACATGAGCTGATCCAATCGACGTATGAATCTCAGCAGATTTTTCACAGGTGCTCGGAAATCTTAAATATTAACCGACGCTGCTTTGAATCCTTTTGCCCTCTTCCAACATCTCACATGCTCTTGACTCAACTGGCAGGGTGCTGTCACTTTGTGTCAAGGTATTATATATATCATATTGGTGCTTTAAAATTTGTGAATCCTTTAGAATATTCTATATTTCTGCATAAATATGACCTAAAACCTTCATCAGATTTTCACACAAGTCCTGAACGTTTAGATAATGAGAACTCAATTAAACAAATGTCACAAAAATATTATACTTGATCATTTATTTATTGAGGAAAAATATGCAATATTACATATCTGCGAGTGGCAAAAGCTCAAGGATTAGCAGTTAGTTTGAAGGTGAAATAAGAGTCAGGTGTTTTCAATCAATGGGATGCTCGACCAACAAAGATAATAAACCTATGTTTAAATAAATAATACATTCTATGTTTGCTCCAATGTGTAATTGTTTGTGAGGTTCCAGGGTAACAAAAGGCCTCACTCACATTAGCTAATGGTAATGTTCATGAGGCCACAGGGCTCCAAAGTTATATTTTGTTTATTTAATACAAAAGTGCTAACAAAATTGGATTATTAACAATGGGCAAACTCCAACATAGTGCCAAACACAATCCAACAAAACATCACTGATGGCTGAATAGGTTTTTCAGATTTCCCAGAGAGCTTATTATCCAAGCAATACGGTTGCGAGCCTGGGTGTTGCAGGTTTGTGACAACATTTTTAGAATAGTTTAAAAACGTTTATTACGTGGCCCTAAAGTGAGTTATGATGTTATGGACAACGGCCATATAAAGGGACCGAACAATTCAGAAGTTATTTGACGTCAAAAAAGCCAAAAATGAATGGAAGTCAATGAAAGGCTAAAGCTAAATGAGCCTCTTGCTTCCCCATGGGGGTGCACATTTTGAATTGAACATTTTTGCTTGCCTCGGGTGAATTCACTCCTATTTGTCTGGTCTGTGTGACATCATATCCGGCGGTGACAATTCGGTGAAAACAACCTGGCCGAGACGGTGTAAAATAAATGATTTACATTGATGAGCAGAGATAATAACTAAACATGTTGGATATGTAATGCCGATATGTTTTTGCATGTGATTAAAATACATTTTACGAATAATAAAAATATGAGACAAAAGAATTGCTGCACTTAAATTCACATTTAACACAGTTGTCTGCAAGTAGACTTATTTAAAGTAGACTAGTAGCTTAAATTTAAAAGTAGCTTAAAAAAAATTACGAATTCATTTTAGCTATTATAGGGTTCATGGAAATTAGTTGTAGCCAACAAAAACAGCATGGAACTTGTCTTTTGTTATTTAGGGAGTTAATGAATGTTCAGGTTAGGCCACTAGCTAAGCAGCTCGCCAGCTAACTAGCTTCATGTTAGATAAATTGATAATGGCAATGAGCACAATGTCTCACTCTTGCCGTTAGCTCTCCCCTCCAATGCATACGCACACACACCAATTCTTCTGGTGTTTCACATTTATTAAAAAAAAAACCCACACAAATGGGGGAATATTTGCAAGTCATTTGAAAGCCACTGCTCTCCAAAAAGAACATTGCTGCCCATCTGCAGTTTGCTAAAGCGCATGTGGACAAGCCAGAAGGCTATTGGAAAAGTTTTTCCCAGTATTCAATTACATGATTAGAATAGAAAGAGTAGTCATGCTTTACAACAGATTTTGATGATTTTTTTTTTTTTTTATCTCTAAGCCTTTTTTTTCCCCCTCGCTTGTAGGAAACTTCCCATCCAGGAGTTTCATTTCCTTCGCATTCTGCAGGAGCTGAACTTGTCACACCAACAGTTCATTGATTTATGTATCCTACTGGGTTGTGACTACTGTGGCACAATCAAAGGAATTGGACCCAAGAGAGCTATTGACCTCATCAAACAACATGGTTCAATTGAAGAAATCCTTGACAACATTGACCAATCTGTGAGTTCACATACATTCACAAACACTCCCACATGTAAGGATGCAGGGATCCCATAGCAAGAAGGACTTTTTTGCGGTTAACTGTATTTTATGAGTTTGAAATAAAGACTGGATTTCTCAAATGATACCATATTTTATAAGAAAAACATGTTGACACGCTGCTTGAGCCTAAATGAAAGTGAATGTGTTGGACATTTTAGATGTTAGCTGGGGTTCATTTGCATTTTGTTAAATAGAAGCTACGTTTTAAAATTTTAACAAAACACAATTGCACATGGTCTGTGTTTACAGAGTGCGTCATGCGATTAAAGCTGGGTTTTTCCCTCTGCCGATAGCGCCTACAGAACATACTTTTTTCAGATGGATAGCGGTTTTTTTGCTTCATGTCAAGTGACTTAAATACTTAAAAAATGTTCATATTTGCTTAATATTTCTTTATCGAATAATCTGAAAAACCACCTCATGCGAGTGTAAAAAATTGTGATATTTGATAGTATTTTTGAAATTCGATTTAGTTCTCAAATTCAAATTGTGCTTTAAATAGGTTAATGGAAACATACTGACTGTCTATCAGTTACGTTTAAAGCATTTAGCAAAGGCCCTTATCCATAGCCACTCGCAGAAGTGCTTTGAAACCTCCTTCAAAAACATGTCTTCATGCTAGTAAAAATAGTTCATGGTCTAAGACTACGGTCACGCTTAAAACCCTGTGAGAGAAAAGACGAGGTACAGCAATACAAACTGAAGGGTTTTTTTTTTTTTTTAATGAAAAAAGTGTACATTTAATTGTTTGGTGAAGAGGTAGGTATTCGGTCGCCAGGGGAAATTCGTTCCAACATCTGCTGTGCAGAGTAGAGCCTTGATGCATGTTTTTCTTGTATCCTAAGTGATAATGGGTCAAGCCAAGCCATGCTCCACCCATTTAACACGGCGCAGAGCTTTTTTTTATTATTATTATTATTATTACTACATAAAATGTTATAAATCATTTCAAATTTAAAATTGTAACCGATCTTAAGATTTTCATGTATAAATGGCTAAACATCTCCCTGAACCATTCACAGTTCACCTAGTCGCAGTGACATGCTGTCTGTAAACTGGATATCAAGAAACTACTGAATTTTTAGATTCAGTAAAATTTTGACCATTATCTTTATCATCATTGATGTTACTACTATTAATACGTCTCTCTTGTTCACTTTCATACAGTGTGTTGGATTGAATCATGCGTGTATGGTTGTTCCTGCAGAAACACCCTGCCCCAGAAGACTGGCTTTATAAGGAAGCTCGAGCCCTGTTTCTGGAGCCTGAAGTGGTGGACTGCTCCAATGTGGAGCTTAAGTGGAATGAGCCTGATGAGGAGGGCCTGATCCAGTTTATGTGCAGTGAGAAACAGTTCAGGTAAGCACACACGCTGCACACTACAAATCTCTCAATGGTCTTAAATGCTGATTTATGAAGGATTCTTATCATTAACTGATAAATGTATGTAAGACACATGCAGAAGTGCATGTCTTCTGATTTTAGAGTCAAACTAGTGTCAATATCATACTTACCAATTCTTACTAGTGAATGTTTATATTTTAAAGAAAAGCAAACGTTTCAACCAAGAGATAGGGCGACTGTCTGTAATCAGTGTAACATCCGTCTTACGGAGATATATGAATATGGCAGTGTAATGATACTGAAATGTACCCATCTATCAGGTCTAGCGCACATGTGCACTTTTTAAGAGTTTTGATTTTATGTTCATTGCCAGTGAGGAGCGTATCCGTAATGGCTGTAAGAAAATAATGAGGAGTAGACAGGGGAGCACACAGGGGAGACTGGACACATTCTTTACTGTCACAGGATCCATCTCTTCTAAACGCAAGGTGAGTACTGCCGACAGCGGTGTATGAAGTTTAGGGTTGGTAGAATTTTTGTACTTTGTCTCTTTATTAAGGCTGCCGGATAAAGAATATTTCATTTTTACAGCCACAGCTGCTCCAGAAAGTGAAATATTTCTTTACTCTTTTGTGTTGCCACAAGCTTAGTACTGGCTCCAAATAATTTTGATTTCTACTTCATGGAACCACAGGAGCCTGAAGCAAAAGGCTCAGCCAAGAAGAAACCGAAGACAAGTGCAACACCAGGCAAATTCAAGAAGGGTAAATGAAGAAAAAGTCTGAAGTGAACATCTGTGAGACTACAAAGAGCCATAACAGTAGAATTGCTATGACACTCCTTGTGGTGCTTCCTGTGGCCTTTTCATATTGAAAAGCGGAACTACACAAAGCTCCAAAACTTGTTTTTTGTTCCTGTTTGAATTAAATAAAGAAACCTTTCTGAAGAATGCTTGTGTATTTTATACAGTATACACTATGTGTGTGTGTGTATGTATATGTGTGTATATACACACACACACGCACACACGCACACACGCACACACGCACACACGTGTTCGTCGTAGGTCGTAACATGCACCTGAACATTGTGGCAGTGTAATATGTAGGACTGATAATATTTTTAAGGTCTGGGCTTGAGTGTTTTAAAATCAACTGTGACAAATGGGCCTTGCTTTCTGGTACCGTCATGCTGGCAAAGGCTGGGCTCCGCTCTTTTGTTCCAGTGAAGGGAAATAATGCTACAGCATACAAAGACATTATAGACAATTAATGATTGACTCCAACTTTGTGGCAAAAAAAAGGGAAGGCATCGTCAGGTGTCCACAAACTTTTGGCCATATGGTGTAGATCAGTGGTATACTATAAAGGAGATATATAGATAAAATTAAGAAATAAGATAAAATAAGATATATTCTATATAAATATATATAGATAGTGATAGATTGATATAGATAGAGATCGAGATATACACACACACACACACACACACGACACCATCAGACATGGAGGTTTTCACTACAATTGAGATTAGAATGAGTTTTCCATATGTGCACTGCTTTAGTCATCAAATACACATAGTTGTGATGCATACAGTGAAACCTACTGATGCAATCCAGTAGTAGGGTGAGATACTGAAAAGCCTTTTGGACTAATGGATTGGCCACTTAGATTAAAGTCAACTTTATTCTAGAAAGCAACACTGGCATACTGGAAAAATTGACAAAGATTCTGCGGTCTTGTGGAGCACCAGAAGACTTATTTTTAATATACCACAGCAAAGTTGTGCCTTTATTATGCACCTGTTTGAGGAATCACTGAAAATCCTAGAGCCACCCAACAGAAAGCTTCAGTGCGGTGACACTTATAAACAGTGCTCCTGAATGGATGTTCACTTTGTGCTGAAAGTGTGTTCAATAGTCTGTGTAGTCTTTGAAAGCCCACAGCAGCCAAATGTCAGGCACATTCTGTGAGAAGACGCACTCTGAAAAGAGTCTGCGCAAGGGTGATCTGGAGGACGAGACGGAAATTCGGAGACACTTTTACAGTGTCGTCAATGTCACGGAAACGGAAGGCAGGTTTGAACAGAGTAGCAGCCTGCTCACTGCCAAACCTGGAGGCTTACAAAGATTATTTCAATAATCTATTAAAAGGTTAAACTTCTGTTTCAGTATTCAGGAACTGAATTAGGTCAGTCAGAATACACAAGTAAAAGGTTTTTGCAGTTCCAAAAGTACGGGAAATGGACAACAGCTTAGGAGCTTTGACTAGTCAAACATGCAAAAAAAAAAAAAAATTCCATGGAATATCAGTGGAATGTGTTTTCTCAATGGAAAACACACCTCATTCACTTCACCTTTAAAAAGGTTCTTCAAAGTTTAGAGATGGTGGCTTATATTGAGCAGAAATCATCTTGACCGTTAAAGATTTATTTGTCCATTGGTCTAGAATCTCTGAAATGACCATTGCTGAGTTTCGGCCTGAAGTGTTGTGATTGCCGTGTAAAACTAAAGATGTTTTATATTGCTGCATTGTAAACAATTCAGTTTAGCCCCGAAATAGGACGAATGTTGTTTTGCTTGGAAATTTATTGACTGTGCCTGTCTCATGAGTACCTCTGTGGATAATAGGTCCAAGGTGACATTATTTATAGACCTATTTTTTTAGTTATTGAGGTTTAGTTTGGGTAAACCCAATTGCTGCACACCCACTGCAGTAACAACAACAAAAAATCAGAGGAAACCGGAGAAGGGAGCTTGTAGCTAATGTGCTAAATTACCACTTGGTGGGAATAGTTAGTGGCATTGTTCCATTCACTTGACAGGGAATTACTCAACTCACTGCAGATCATGTAACATGTTTGTTTTGTTGTTTTTTTTTTTTTAAATTAAAAGGCAGAACCAACTCTGTGAATGCATAAAGGAAATAATATCCACGTAAGTCATAACATCATGGAGAAAGCATTCAACTACCTCTATACCTCTTTGTATGTCCAAAATACAAGCAGCGAGTGCTAAGTGTAGAGCAGCTCACAAGAAAAAAATGACTCAAGGCTATCACAGTAGCATCTTCTATTAAGTGCTCTTTAAAAATAAGAAGAAGAAAAGAAAACATGCTGATAAGTGGAACGGAAATGATAAGGAGGCTATTCCCCTACCCCTATTGCTGTGACAATAATCTCAATTAGCTTCATATTCCTGTAGTCTGATGTGCACTGGCAAGAAGGGAAACGATAATAATTACTGCAGAACAACAGTACACATTTTGAATGCTGCAGCATAAGTCACTACACACAAAACATTGTTGGAATAGCTCGAGGAGTGTACATGAACAAGGAGTTACTCCGGGATTTCATCACCCCTGCTGGTTAAGAGAGGTGAAAGTGAATCATGTTTTCCCTGATTATGAGCATCACAGTTCCACAGAACTAATCTGTTATGCTAGCTATCCCAACAAATATTAGCAGGTGCTTTAAAAACATGTAATTACAAAACTTATAGCTATAAAACATGATTTTGGTCGCGATGAGATTATATGGAAAAGTTCTACAAAGTCACCTGACATTCAGCTGATCCCAGAAACCTGTCTATGGTTTGATGAAAGGTCTTCTGCCAAGTCATTGCTGACCATCTTTCAGAAACTTCCTTTAGAGATTATACATAATAATAATAATAATAATAATAATAATGTATAAGGGTGCCAACACTTTAAGAAATTTTATTTATTTATATCATTCTGGAGGGCATTTATCATTTTGCTGTGCATCAAAAAGTCTAATAATAATAACTTGTGTTTGTTTGTTATTTTGTCTTTTGTGACCCCTTTTGCAATATTTAAAATTGGGCTTTAAATATGTCAATTTCTAACGAGTCACACTAACCTTGACCTGCAGCATATTTCTGTGGATGCTGATCCTCAGTGGTAATGGACCAGGGCTCCTGAGGAACATAATCTGCTAAGGCACAATTTCTGTGAGTGTTGAACAGTTATTTCCTGTCACAGTTTTCAGCAGTGTCACTATCATCTGTAGCGGAGATCCCAATCGAGCATATTTACTCTAATTACCAGGATGGATGTTCAAGTAAACAGCTGCTAGCTTATCAAGTGAATGTGTTTGGTAATGTAACAAGAACAGATTTCCCCAGGCATATTGTTAGGTGTAGGGCAGTGGGAATACAGTCAAGGGCACCTGTTTTGACCTTATAAAATCATTATCATAATAATTACTATTACGGTAAAAACAAAGCAGCTCATATCCAGTGCTGCTGAAAATGAGGCATTAAGTGCTGAGGCTCGTTCTGAATGTTCCTTTCCATCTGATTACAATTCTGAGAATGCTTTTCATAAACAAAAATAAATATGAAGTTGTTTCTACAAAGACACTGTTTTTGCTGTAAACGAATATTTGATTAAATACACTGACAAAACCAAATGTACAAACTCTGAAATAAAAACGAAATTCTGTGATATTCTGAATGTTAAACTGATCAAAATGATCTCTATTGCTGCCAATGCCATGCATATACATCTCAGTATAGTCTGAACAGAGTACAATGTAGAAGGTAAATATGCTCTGAAAATAGTGGAAATTATGTTAAAGGGAAACCTGATTTTAGAAAACCAAATGTATTAAAGCATTTAGCATGTGTAAATGTTTTGCTGGTGCAAAATACAAATCATTCAATTTTTTTTTTTCAGGCATGTGTCATTTTCCACTTCACCCTTATATAATGTGAACACTGAAACTGCAAGTGTAAACAGTTTAAGCTTTCACTGTATGGCCAAAAGTATGTGGACACCCAAACCAATACACAGGCTTTCCACAAACTGTTGCCACAAAGTTATAAGAACACAATTTTCCAGAATGTCTTTGAATGCTGTAGCATTAAGATTTCCTTCCATTGGAGCTAAAGACACCAAACCTGTTGAAAAATAATGCCCTGTGCACAATCAGAGTTCAATAAAACATGGTTTGCCAATGTTCATGTGGTTGAATGCAATTTGGCCTAAACTCTGACCTCGGACACCCTTGGGATTAAGTGGAAAGCCTACTGCTTGACATCAGTGGTCATCCTCACTATTGCTTTTATGGCTGAACAGGCACCGATCCCCACAGACGTGCTCCAAAATCTAGTGGAAAGGCTTTCCAGAAGAGTGCAGGCTGTCATAATAACAAAGAGGAAGCCAACTCGGTGTTAATGCCCATGGTGTTGGAATGGGAACACACACAGGTGTAATGGTCAGTTGAGCACATACGTTTGGCCACATAGTGTCTGCCTAAATGGTTGGATAAATCTAGTCCCAAAACACAGCTCAATGATACTACCTGAGATGAAAAAGTGTTCTGATATTGTAAGGTAGCCTCAGGAGAGAGACATTGTTTGCAGTAGTATGTGTCATATATTTTCCCTATGTTCAAATAGGATTAGCAAACGCTGAATTTGCAACTGTGCTCTAGACAAGATGGCTTCTACAAGATATGGGAAGTCCTAAAATAGGCTTTGAACTAAACCTGAGAGAATTGCACATGCTTTTCACCAAACTTAAAAATAGCTATATGCTACTGTGGAGTGTTACCCAATGCGCATTTCAATATGAGATGGCCTTGATGGAGTAGACATCATAATTGCATAAGGCAGAATCTCCACTGGTTAAAAATGTTACTTATTTAATATCTCCTTTAATTGCTCTGGGATTAGCTCCTCCCTGTCCATACCACTTTGGGATCTGAAATGAAATCATATTAGGATATTGTAATAAAAAAAAAAAAAAGTATCCAACATGATCACCATTCCTTTTTTAAAAGAATCTTGCTAACAATAAGACCATAAGTCTCTTAATAGTGAAAGTTGCCCAAATCTTCCCAGGTGTAGCTCCATTTTTTTTTGGGGTCCATTTTGTTTGGATGCAACTGCTGAAACTGTTCTTCTTAAATTGTTGAAATATTTGGGGGTAGGGACATTGTGAAAGTGCTGGGTCCTTTTATGAGTGTAGTCAGTTTAAACGTGTCCCACTGATGAAGTTGTACACAAGAAACTGCGAGGTTCCACAGTAATGAGTAGCAAAAAGCTTGCCATCAGGTGTCGGGTCTGAGAACGCGATCTCGTCTTTGCTTAAATGCGACCCATAGATGAAATTGTTCCTGAAATGGAAAAACAAACTGTGAGCATAACAGGACATTAGAAAAATTAGAGTTAGATGTAGAAAAGATTATGTATTTGGCAGTTAAAAATAAAGGATTCATGTTGAGGGGGTAAAAAATAGTTATGCTAAGATGCTTAAGCTCAAGACAAATGCACTGTAGAGTGGCTAAATAACCATACAGCATTACTCCAGGAGAAACACATTTCTCACAAAGTCTAAATACACAGATTACTGATAATGGTGCATATGAGAATCAGTGTATTTTGTC
The DNA here is from genome assembly GCA_030068355.1 of Notoglanidium maculatum. Classification (NCBI taxonomy): domain Eukaryota; kingdom Metazoa; phylum Chordata; class Actinopteri; order Siluriformes; family Auchenoglanididae; genus Notoglanidium; species Notoglanidium maculatum. Next base: position 3,672,552 of record JAQQZX010000033.1, on the reverse strand, counting down.
TATTACACGTCTAAATATATTGATTCTCTTATACAACATCAAAATTGTAATCACTGGGAAATGTATTATATAAATGATTTTGAAAAAAGTTAAATAATTCAAATCATCAACACTTACCTCTTACCTTCTTAGTCTATTTTCTCATGGCACGCCAGTTTTTATATTTTACATTAGATATTCCTTACAATCATTTGGACGGATAGGGAAATTAGTGTGTGATTTTTCCTTACTGTGGAATTTATATCATTCCCCAGATGTGAAGTTGTTTTAGCTAGCAAACTTGTGACAGCCAGCCAATGACGAACCGGAGATGTGTATGTTTCTCTGCATTTTTATATTTTAAGTCCTGTCATATTGTGTGAGTCATTCATTACTCTGTGTTTTAGTCGCGCTAATGTTTTTGACAGGTTGGAGAACAGATAATGAAATGCACGGAGAACATAAATCAGGCTGCTGTAAATGCACTGCATAATAAAAAGACATGCACTAGGCGTCATTTATCAACTATTTAGTAAAGGTTTGTGTAAATGTTTGTGAAAGCCAAACCAAACTAAAATTTTCCTGACGGATTTGGAAACGCTGATTTACTTTGTACTCGCGTGTATGTCAGCAGAAAGGCGGAAATGGAAGTTATTTTGACTCACTTCTATACCATTAAAAATATTTGAAACGGTCAGAATCTAGACGCAAAATTACAGAAAAGGTGAATTAGGTGTGAAGTAAGCATGACAACAAAATGGTGAGATATGAAACGGAGGAGAAAAAAAAAAAAAGGTGATGAATCACTCCAAGCTGGTCACACTGTTAGCAGGGTGATAAAAGCCAGCTTTTATCCTGACATGCTAAATCTTCTGTCAGGTGGGTATTTTTTCCACCTTCTGCATAGACCAGCCCCTCCTCTGTGTATAGGGCAGTATTTCTTTTGTCATTGTTCAGTGACTAGTGTCATTTGACTTAATTTATAGGATGTGTTGGCTTGCTTTCTTTATTTTCCATATTCTTTTCTCATCTTCTTTAATTAATGCCAATAATATAAAATGACTGGTTTTTCTAAGGTATTCTTAGCCCCGACCTAGTGAACTAGCACGGGGAGGTGTTTTTGATACAGACTACAAAGCACTTCCATCAGTCTCTCTGGATATAGGCATCTGTTAAATAATGCAAACATAATAAAACTGAGCAACTGAAGTGATTCAGTCAGGTCATGGTTTATATTAGTCATCTTATACGTAAATTACGTAAACGTAACCGGCCATGTCTGGGTGCCACCCCCGTGGATATGCCATCCAACAGAGTTTCCACTACCCCACTGTATAGCCCTGGCAAAGCCGATTGTGCTACCCATTTTTAATGCTGTGCATAAAGCAAGTTGGCAGAGAGATGCCTCGTATCCTGGCTTAGGTATCCCACCACTAGCACAGACGTTTAGCAGCTCTCTTACATTTTCTGTAAACTGGAGTGATCTCTAATCGCTAGTAGGTACAATTACTTGGGCAATTACAGTGGGATGCGAAAGTTTGGGCAACCTTGTTAATCTTCATGAATTTCCTGTATAAATCGTTGAGGTCGAGTTGAGGGACAAAGTTGAGGGACGCATGGATTCCACTCAGTATCAGCAGATTCTGGAGACCAATGTCCAGGAATCAGTGACAAAGCTGAAGCTG
>JAQQZX010000033.1:3639248-3652908 GCA_030068355.1 Notoglanidium maculatum | reverse complement strand
CACACACACACACACACACACACACACACACACACACACACACACACACACACACACAAACACACACACACACACGATATAAACCGTCAACCCACTCCTGGTAAAATAGCAGGTTTTTGTGTAATAAAATATTAAACCAAGAAAAGTCATTTCAGAACTTATTCCATCTTAATTGCAAAATTGCAATCTATACAAAGGAGGTGAAATCAAATCAGAAACTGTTTAGTGAAAAAATGAGAAAGAAAATAATCATACAAAAACTTGGTTGCATTAGTGTGCACACCCCTAAACTAATACTTAGTTTAAGGACCTTCTGGTTTTATTACAGCACTCGGTCTTTTTGGCATCTGGACTTGGCCATTTTTGCCAACTATTTCCAAAATTATTGCCGAATAATCTCCAGATCTGTCAAATTGCAAGAGCTTCTCATGTGCACAGCTGTCTTCAGGTCACCCCACAGATTTTCAGCCCGATTCAGGTCTGGGCTCTGGCCGCGCCATTCCATAACATTGACCCTCTTTTGGTGAACCCATTGCTTTGTTGATTTGATGTACGCTTTGGGTCATTGGCATGCTGAAAGGTAAAGCTCCTGTTCATTTTCAGCTTCCTAGCAACGGATGAGCTATTCATGACTCCATCCAGCTTGACTAAAGCCCCTGTTCCAGCTGAAGAAAAGCCACTGCGAAGCATGATGCTGCCTCCACCAAGCTTCATTGTGGATATGGTATTCGTTTGATGACATGCTGTGTTATTTTTACATACCTTTTGTAATTACAGCCAATGGTTCAACATTGGTCTCATCAGACCAGACTACATTTTCCTACATGGTTGAGAGAGACTGGATATACTTTTTTGAAAGTTTATCTTGGCTTGGATTTTTTGTTTGTAAGTAAAGGCTTTTGTCTTCTACCCTACACCACAACCAGACATATGAAGAATACGACTATAATATAGTATAATCCTACAGGAACAGCCAAACTTTATCTGAGGTCAGTCAGAACCACCTTAATTGAGGTCAGGTGTCTGATTTGTTTTCACCTTCTTTGCATAGATTGTAATTTAGCAATAAAATGGAATATGTTTTAACATGCTTTATCTCGGTTTCATTTTTTTTAAATCACGCCACAAATACCTCATTTTAGCAGGAGTGTGCATATATATATATACACACACATACATACATACATACATATGCACATGCCTGCTACAATGACAGGTTTTTTTTAAAAAAATGAAACTGAGATAAATGTGTGATTTATGAGTGTGAGAAAAAGAAAAGACAAATACATCTTATATTCATCAACAATATGTACAATATGAATGTGCATGTACATAAGCATTGTTTTTGTGCTTACCTCGTTTTGAGTGAATCTAACAAGAAGAGAGACGACCACCTCGGACACATTTTGCAACACAAAAAAGAACGGGATAGGCTAGCCAAAAAAAACAACGACAAACAAAATCAGAAAAAAATGTGAGGCATCAAGGGTGTAACTCAGCATTACACTTTTATTATCTGTACTAAAATGACAGACATACCAGGATGGACAAGGCTTTTGATCCACCATATATATTTCCCAAAAAAAGGACTGATCCTGGAAGCCAGGACACCGCTGCAGATCTAGTCATGTTAATAAGGGATCATAAATATTTGCTGCAATAATGTTGTTAGTACTCAGCTCATAGCAAAATAAAGACCTCATTGAGCAACCTGGATAAAAAGGGATTTATTCAGAAATCATTCATATGAGAGGTCACAAAAGAAATTTTACAAAATTGAAAAAAACAAAAAACAAAAACATTTGTATCTTGCTCTTGCTTCTGTGTGTCTAAATTTACACATAAGAAGACTAACCGTATGTGATCGGGTTCAAATCATATTATCTGCCAAGGAGTTACGTTTTATCATACGGATTAAACTCTCATGCTCAAGTTGTTTATTCATTTAAATTATACACACAAATGTAATATTTTTTTAATCCCGTCGTCTCATGTTAATGACATTAAAGAAATATTAAACAGAAAAAAATAAAGGCAGCATAACTTTACATGGCCAAAGGCAACCCAAACATATTTTAAGATAAACAACACTAGTCATTTAATTAAGAGGAAATGCCAGAATATAAAAGCAGGACGGGCAGGTTTGCGCATATGGTGGCCATAAGCCGAGGTGGTGTAAATGGTAGAATTGATATGACAAATGCAAATGCTGCACTTAGGAGGGTATGGTTATTTAGAGAGTGGTATGATTTTTTTAAAAAGAGGATAAAAGATGGATTATAATTCAGATCTATTTGCCACTCATCTCCTTTTAATGCTGTGCAACACTTTACAGCCAACACGATTTCAGCCAACTAAATGATCCTGCGCATGTCCAGGTTCTGGTCAGGTACTGGCATGTTCATTAGAGAGAGAAGTGACACTGCTCTGTTGTGCCACAACCTACAATGAATAATATAATCTCTAGTGTGCTGTGTGTCATAATCCAGCCCGTTCCCAAACACATGACAGCACATTCCTCCTCCAGCCCTAAATGAGGACCCGAGTGAGTTACAGCATGTCAGAACCTCATCATGTGTCTGGAAAGCAAAGGTTTCTGGCATAAACAGGAGAAATTTAACCATCCATTTAATTTACAGCCAAGACTCTACTCAAGAAAAGTACTTCTACCTCTGAGAAATTCTTCTTTTGTTGACTGCTTAGTAGTTAATAACGTACTCTCTGCTCTGTGCGCTTGGCCTGTTGTGGAGTTTTGTGCGAGTCACTACATGCAAACCAGCCATGCAGTTACAGGTGTTTGCCATTCAATAATATATGCATGAGAATACAAAGAAAATAAATGTTTCTAAAACTTCTGCAAATCCAGTTGTGTTGGTTCAATTTGGTTTACGCATAACTTAAACATACACTAAAAGATTGATGAATGAGCCCCAGTGCAGTAGAAACAGTTGAATTTCATTTTTCTGCCACTTTTTTCTGGCCGGTTTGGGTTGAGAAGGACTATACAGATTATGCACGATGTCAGACGACCCGAGGTACAAATCAGGAGTACACATCTGCCAGCTTTACTCCAACCACTTATTTCTGGCTCACTCAGCCTCTTTCCCCATGATTAATCATGAGTGAAAATACATCTAGCTAGAATTTTTAATTACTTCATTCACTAGGAGTCTAAATGATTATGCAAGATAATTTTGTTACCTGGGAAAAACATTTATTTCCACCAATCCTAGTTTCCCAGTCACCAAAAGTAGAAGAGCTCCAGTGCAGGTTTGCCACCTGGTAGCCAGAGAATAACAGACAAGGCTGAGCAGCAGGTTCATTATATACATTACAATTGGGTGTGTTCAAGAACAGCAAGTGACGTAAAGAAGGTGAATATGAAGTGAAGAATATGGGAAGAACTGAGAAAAGGAAATACAGATCTGCTGCCAAAGTGCAAGTGGATCAGACTTACCCCTGGAAAAGGGTGGGATATGTAAACTTCAAGACAGAAAGCACATACTGCAAAAAGGGAATCCTTATTTTAGCATTTAATGTCAACTCTGAGTATTATTTACAAATATACAAAGTATTATCAAGTTTTCACCTTATTTGTGAAACAGGACCCAACGAAAACGATGCAGAACAAAAGGCCTGGAATGGCTCGTGCTAAATTCATCGGTCAGAAATCCTCCTTTTGGAAGTAATTTAAAAAAATTAAAAAAAAATAGGAGAAATACACAGGGATATACGACGAATGTCTATTGGAAACCTAACTTTACTGCGGTAAATTTGATCAGCTATCCACGTCAGGCACTGATTAAAAAAAACTACTTCCGGTGTCCGGGGATGACGCGTGTGACGTGCAGCTGCGCGCTACAAAAATAGTAGTAGGCAGTAATTTGGGGATTATTGTTCGACGATGCATAAATGATTAAAAGATTGCGGGAATAATGTATTTTTATTACAAAATTAATAAATATCGGAATATGACAAAATGACCATACAAACCAAACATTTTAACGGCAAAGCACATATAGTGACTTTTATTATGTAAAGTTGTTTGCTACGCCACCGGCTCTAGCGTTAAACACGGCTGATCGCAACACGCAGCGGCTGTAGCTTACGCTGCTCTCTTATTGTCAGGGATTAACTTAAGGTTTTAACAGATATACGAACCTAGTTAACACTACTTGTGTTGTGACGAACTAGTATAGGTTATTTTTCAACTGTTAATCAAATTATTTCTTGAGCTTTCTTCAGTTTGATAAGTACGCACTCTCCATCGGCCCATCGTAAGCCGTCATCATGGATAAGGTAGATGCAGTCGCAAAAGAAATAAAGGTGAGTCTTCACTATTATCTAGTGACTTAAATAAGCATTTGTGTTAAGTGGTAGTTAGCCACGTTATATAGCTGTGATTATGCCCAGCTTGCGGCCTACTTTACGGCAGTACACGATCCTTCGTCATAATGGTGACGTAGTTGTGACGTAGTATTTACTGCGATAATGTTTGAGTCTAACGTTTCCTTTTTGGGGGGTTTATATTGAAGGTATTCTGCACAATTTTCTTTAAGACACTTTAACATGTACAATGAAAGGTTTGCTCTCAATTATTTTTATGTAAATAATATTTATTTTTGTTTATTTTTTTATCCTTGCTGTAGTGTCATGCCAGTGCTTGACACTTTACGTTCCCTATGAGGGATTATTAAAAATATTATCTATAATAGTAATATTATACAAACATATTGTATACCAAATATGCTATAATACTATATTAAGTATAAGTAACTTGTTTGAACATTGACCCGCAATAATAGTGACCTCATCGCTAAGATTAGTTTCTCAGTGGCAGATTCTCATATAACTAATTACAGCATGAATGCTTTTGTTAAGGTTTTGGTGGTCATTTCTTCCAGTACACACTGTTAATATGCCTTTAATGATGTTCTGAGGAGAATGACAACATTAACAGCAATGAAGAATACAGACATATACTAAAAGAATAAACATTAAGTGCTTAAAGCTAGTCAATTATGATTTTTACAATTAATGGTTCATACAAAACATTATAGATTTATAATTTATAATCATGGAGCACTTTATTTGGAACACGTATATACTGGGCAACCAGTGAGTTCCAGGAAAGTCTTGATGGCAACCAAGGAAGATTGGTGATGCTGAAAAGATAGTTGACCTCCAGGGACTCATAGACGTCAGAGGTTCTGGGATAACAACTAGAACAGGCCACAAGTGGACAGCAGATGCGGCAGTAAGACAGGCTGAAAGGTTGGCAGGGGCTGGGAATGGCCCGCTTCCATCAGTGGGGCAAGGCCAGCACAGAGGAGAAGAGGGAAATGGTCCAGACAGAAGTATGGCAGCAGGAGGAAGAAGTACGGAAGGCGAAGGAACTAGCAACCCAGGACCAAATGGAATCTCTCAAAAAGGAAAATCTCATGGTTCAAACTCTGGAGGTTGGAGCTGTTCCACATATCCTTCCTATTGTGGTCAGAGTTTGATAGTCTCCTGTCACCCACAAATTTGGCAAGTTGGGGCCTGAGGAGGAACCTCTTTGCAAACTGTGTGGGAAGAAAGGCACTCTTGCCCATATCCTGGCCGGTTCCCGCATCTCTCACCCAGGGGCGATACAGGTGGCAGCATGATGAGGTGCTCACAATTCTGGCAAACATCATGGAGCAGGCCAGGAGAATATAGGCCATATAGGCCACAATCAACATCTTTGCAGTTTATCAAGGCAGGTGAACGGCCATCTACTCCTAGGGGGACCAGAGCCAACCTCTTCCAGAATATCTTCGAAAACTTTGAAACATCTTTTGAAACGTGAAAAACATATTGCTTTACATTTATAATTTGGACACATGATTTCAGTACATATTATTAAAATTAAAATTTCCCTGTGATTTCCACCTATGTAATCAGCCAATCGTGTGGCAGCAGTGCGGTTAAAGTGAAACCGATATGGGCAAGCAGCTTCAGGCAATGTTAACATCAACCATCAGAAAGGGGCAAAAACGTGATTTCAGTGATTTTATCCGTGCATGATTGTCGGTGCCAGACTGGCTGGTTTGAGAACTTCTATAACTGCACACTCAGCAGTTTCTAGAGTTTACTTAGAATGGTGGAATGGAGAATAAGCATCCAGTGAGAATGGGAGAGAGTGAGTTCTGCGAATGGGAATGCCTTGTTGGAAAAACATAGCTTGGTCTGATGAATCTTGAGTTCTGCTAAGGCACACAGGTGGCAGTTACCCATATTCTAATGGCTGTTTCTAGCATGATTATACACCACACCACAAAGCAAATGTCCTCTCAAATTGGTTTCATGAACATGACAATGAGTTCGGTGTTCTTTAGTGGCCTTCCCATCATTGGATCTGAATTCATTAGAACACCTTGAAAAGCCTGAAAAATCTGCAGTAATTGCGTGATGCAAACACCAGAATATCAAAGGAATAATTCCAGCATCTTGTGGACTCCATGCCATGAGGAATTGAGGTTGTTTTGAGAGCAAAGTGAGGCTTTGCCTAATGTTAGTATAGTGTTCTTAAGAAAGTGTTTTGAGAGTATGTAATTAAATTCAGTGTAATAAAATGATCATTACATTGGTAATATCTTAAGGAGTGAATATAATTGAATTGTGGCAGAATTGATGTTCATAAAGAAGTGACCACCTTTGCAGGTGGGGTAGAGATTTCTATTTGCCGTTATAGTTTTTATTTTGTTATTAAAAATGAGAATAATATGGTCAGGAGAAATACCCTAGTGTATATATGACGTTTCTGAGCTGCTTTGAATTGCCACCATTATCCTTAAATTCATTATTTAATAAAATGAGTATAAAAATAAAATAAAAAACTTTATAGTTAGGTCTGAAGTTGTTGAAAAGATTTGATGTGGTGAAAGTGGGAAAAAAAATTATATATAACATTTTAATTACACTTTTAAGAGAGGGACCATTTTGGGACCTAAGGGTTAAAAGTGTAACTTCATTTTTAAGGGGCCTCAAAAGTTAAGAAGATTGAGCTTGTAAATCTGCCCCACCCTGCCCCTGTCTTGCTTCACCTCATAGTCAATGTCCCCAACTCACCATTTGACCTCAGAGGGCCCTTGCCACTTGGAGAGTAATTTGGAGCTTGAGTAATATGAGTGGGTAGTAATATAAGTACTTTATCTCTCTGTACTTTATCCTTCTTGTAGTTGAGTGCCCCATTATACAGCCAGGATTGACATTTTTGAGCCTGCAGCAAATGCTCCTGCATCAGGTCTCATGCATGTTGAATTTCAGTTGTGCTGTTAGAAGGTCCCTCCTCCCAGTTTTCCCTAATGATGTCTCGCATTCATGCATTACAGCCTATCTAATTCGGCAGTGAAACCACCAAACAGATGTGAGCTCATGTCTTGGCCAATCTCTGATCAGTTGACATGAAACTTGTGAGTGCATACAGCCATGTCCTTGACAAAAATATATGAAGTTTCCATGGCAACTACGCCCTGATTGTCTGATTGGTCTCCTTATCGTTACTTGCAGCTATATTTAAGGGCCTAGCACAGAAAGTGCAAGGCATCTATTGTAATTGTTAGAGTTTTTCACATAATTGTTAGTTATTAATATCATTAGTATCCTTTCTCTCATGGAAATCTTTGGCAGCCTTGGTGGATTTTGATTTGGCAAATTGAAAAAGACCGTCCAAAGAATCCAGTGATCAAATTTGGGATTAGTCCATCCATCTCTGTAGTTCCACCAACTGGATCATCTCGATTTGAATGCATCCATATCTGTTAGTCATTTTCTGCCATTTTGAATTTTTTTTTAAACCCAGAACTAGTCTAAGGTTGTTGATCTTATCACCACCAAATTTGGTTTGCATGGTCTCCACAGGGTTCTGACCAAATAAAAAAATAATTGCTATTTGATATTTATTTCCTGTTCTGCAATTGTATTCAATGGCAAAGCTGCCAAGTAGGGCAGGGTGGCGGCTTCAGTAGGCAACAATGTGTGGCTAATAACTGGTGATGTGTTTGCCATTAAAAACTGATTCACATTTCAAGTGACACCGTGGGAGGTCTCAAGGCCGAGACATTTTTCAGCAGTTTTTCATGTTAACCTAATTGACGTGTATTTAATCAAAAATGTTTAAAAAGTTTCACAGGCCACAAAGTTTGCCCAGTCTTCAAATTTGGCACTGATGATCTTCAGACTAAGCTTCACAAAAGTCATTAAATGGATTTTGACAGTCAATCGAAATCGGCCATGAAGCCAGCAAACAGGAAGTAAAGGCATATCTCAGCGGTGCTTGTGTCATGTTGACATAACTGACAAGTCAGCTGTTTTGGGTTTTTAATGAAAAAATTAAGAAAATTTACAAAGGTCACCAATTTTGTCCAATATTTAAAATATTGGCCAGCATGACCTTTGGACCGAGATTTACCAGGTGGAATTTTCTTTTTTCAGAAGTGTTCATTGGAATCTGCCATGCAGGATGAGAAGTCATTAGTTGCATCCAGTCTTTGGTCAAGTGACATAAATTTGCATTGCTATCAATGATTACAACCATGTTTTTAACATGATTAGATCAAGTTGCCATAGTGACGCTGGGCTGCTTAACCCTAGGCCCCTTTATCACTGCTTGCAGCTATATTTATTTGTACTGTAATTTTATTTAGTACTCTATACACCCTGTTGTGATTGTATGTTTTCTTATTATACTTCCACATGGGATTGGAATTGAACACTTTATACATTTTTTTAAATTAAATTAGGTGCAGTGATAGAACACAGTCTCCCCTACTTACACAGCAATCTTTATGTACTCTTTACAATAGGTTTCCTCTAATAACTTTTTCAGTCCAACGTTATAATACTTGAACTATATCTTTATTTTTTAGAGCCCATGGGGTACTGTAAATGAGCCAGCGACCATTTGCTCCCTGACAGATGTGATGAGTGAACAGCTGGCCAAGCAGTTACATGAGGAATGCAACTCCTTCCGCACCTGCTCTGAGTGAGTCTAAGAACCATAAGGTGTTTTTATTCACTCATTGGGATTATAGTGAAAACCAAATTACTTGTGTGAATGCTCCTATGAATTACGAATAAATCTATTCTTATCCAGCTTGATAAATTAGGCCCATTGACCTCAATTGTAAGTCGAAGACTCTAATATGTCTTACAATTCTAACAGTTATATGGACTTATGCTACCCGGAATTATCTCAAAATTAACATGCATTGTTTATAGTTACGTATTGTTCTTTTCAGTGACTTGGACCTTGCCAAAACACAACAGGACGCAGAAACATCCAGTGACCTGATGTTGGCTCAAATGCTTCAGATGGAGTTTGATAGGGAATTTGACACACAGTTGCGCAGAGAAGAAAAGAAATTTAACGGAGAGAGCAAAGGTAAATCTTTACTGAATCCATATAATTGCCAGTGACTGATCAATGCTAAGACTAAGCCACTGTTCTACAGAGGACATCTACTTATTAGTCAAAGTCCTGCAAGTTTATCATACAGTACATATTCTGTGTGAAAAGAATTGCAGAACGAGCGAGTTTAGTTTCCTCTCATCTTTAATAAATGGATTGAACCTTTCTTTAGTTCCCTAAATGAAAAAATATCACCTAATTTCATTCCAACCTATTTTCTATCACAATGTTATTAAGTACTTAAGTTCATGAATTATTGGTGTTGTCTAGTGTCAATTTCCTTTGAAAACTACCGCATGGTTCACCCTTTTGAGGACAGTGACAGCTCAGATGACGAAGTAGATTGGCAGGACACACGCCACGACCCTTATCGCCTTGGTGAGTATTAGTATTTCCATAGATCAATAATTAACTGCTTGGCTGATGAGATCTGGCCTTACCCAGACTTGAAATGCTCTTTGTGTAAAAACAATATACCTGTAAAAGCAGATCAAATTTATTATGATGCCTTTTTTCAATCTCAGGTTGCATGGCAAAAGTATGAATGAAGTACCTCAAGCCTAATACCAGTGCCATGCAGTCTTTTTTCAATTTTCTTATTGTAGTCATAATCATTGTGCATAACGGTGTACCATCTAGTAGAGCAGTAACAGTAGAAGTAACAGTTCTCTATTTTTGTTCACTCCTGACTCGCATTAGATTTCATGCTGCACATGTAGATCAAAAGCTATTGTCAGCTGAACAGCAAATCTAGGACAATACTGTTCAGTTCTTTATTTTATATGATAGCTTGTATTTCCGAATCAGAATAATTTTTAATTATCACATTATCATTTGCTTTCGGCACAGCATGGTGGGTATGCACAGTTCAACAGTGTCAGTAACTTCAAACATGGGCAGATTTCAACATCACTTTAGACATTCAACAACTCACAAAATATTAGAAACTATGACTAGCACAGCAGACAGTATTCACTGATGCCACAAATGCATCCTCCAGATGGCAGGAGGGTAAAGAGTTTGTGTGAGGGGTGTGTGGGGACATCCAAAATGCTGGTGACTTTGCGGCTGCAGTGTGCGCAGTGTGTGGATTCTCACTATCCGCTGTAGGGTCTCGCGGTCCGATACAATGCAGTTTCCATACCAGACAGTGCTGCTCAGTAAGCTCTCAATACTCCCTCTGTAGAAGGTGGTGAGGATGGGTGGTGGGAGATGGGTTTTCCTCAGCTTTTGCGGGAAGTAGAGCTGCTGCTCTCTTGGCTATGGAGCTGGTGTTGAGGGACAAGGAGAGGTTCTCTGCCAGGTGAAAACCAAGGAATTTGGTGCTCTTGATGATCTCCTGGATACTTGATGGATCCTTCGACGTTCAGTGGATCACTCTGTGCTCTTCTGAAGTCAACAATAAGCTCTCTTGTTTTGTCCATGTTCAGAGACAGGTTGTTAACTTTGCACCGGAACGTTAGGTGCTGCACCTCCTCGCTGTATGCTGATTCGTCGTTCTTGCTGATGAGACCCACCATGGTCGTATCATCGGTGAACTTGATATGGTTCGAGTTGTGCATTGCTGCACAGTCATGAGTCAGTAGAGTGAACAGTAGTGGACTGAGCACACAGCTCTGGGGGGCCACAGTGCTCAGTGTGGTGGTGCTGGAGATGCTGTTCCCAATCCGGACTGACTGAGCTCTATCAGTCAGGAAGTCCAGGATCCAGTAGCAGAGAAAGATGTTCAGGCCCAGCAGGCTCAGCTTCCCAATCAGGTGCTGAGGAATGATTGTGTTGAATGCTGAACTGAAGTCTATGAACAGCATTCGCACATATGTGTCCTTGTTGTCCAGGGGGGCGAGGGCCAGATGTAGGGTGGTGGCAGTGGCATCATCTATAGACTGGTTGGGGCAATAGGTGAACTGCAGGGGGTCCAGTGAGTGAGGCAGCAGAGTCTTGATGTGCCCCATGACAAGCCTCTTAAAGCGCTTCATCGTGATGGGTGTGAGTGCAACGGGACCATAGTCATTGAGGCATGACACTGGGATTGCTTATTAGGGATATATATAGATAAAAGTGTAGATTCATAAGTTTATATTCAGAATTTATATACTTTTGTGAAGCTGCTTTGTGACCATGTCTGTTGTTAAAAGTGCTATACAAATAAAATTGAATTGAATTGAATTGAGGACTTCTTTGGCATTGGAAAAATGGTGCTGGCTTTGAAGCACTTCAGAATGACAGCAGCGCTTAGGGAGATGTTGAAGATGTCAGTGAGAACATCTGCCAGTTGGTCTGCACATTCTCTGAGCACCCTCCCAGGGATGTTATATGGTCAAGCAGCCTTTGCGTTAAGTCTACGAAGAGTTTTCCTCACATCAGCTGTGTTAAGATGCAGCACTTGGTCATTGTGAGAAGGGGTGGTCTTCCTCGCTGTTACGTCATTCTGTACATCAGTGTGAAGAACTAGTTATCTGGAAAGGAGGCATCACCGTCACAAGCAGGTGTTAACGTCCTGTACTGTGGATGCACTGTGGATTCTCTGGCTGTGTGCGCTTTGCTGCTCTGACGGCCTGAGATAGGTTGGCCCTCGCTGTTCTTAGGGCCGTCTTGTCTCCTGCTCTGAAGGCGGGGTCATGGGTCCTCAGCAGCTCACGCACATCTGCAGTTATCCACAGCTTCTGGTTGGAGCATGTAGTGATGGTCTTGGAGACAGTGACGTCATCTATGCACTTGCTGATGTAGCTGGTCACTGATGACGTGTACTCCTCCAAGTTGGTTTTGTCGCCACTGGTTGTAGCCTCCTTGAACATATGCCAGTAAGTGTGCTCAAAACAGTCTGAAAGAACAGAGGTGGCTCCTGCTGGCTGGGGTCTCACCTGCTTCAGAACTGGTTTGGTGCGTCTGATGAGCGGTCTGTATGCTGGCATTAGCTTAGCAGATATGTGGTCTGAGTAGCCTAGGTTGGGGCGGGGGTACGCGCCGGGAATGTTTGTGTAAACAAGATCCAGCATGTATTGCCCCTCTAGTTGCAAAGTCCACAGACTGATGAAATTTCGGGAGCACTGATTTGAGATTTGCATTCTGCAGATCACTAACTTAACTTAAACTTAAACCACGTGATTATGGCATACCAAGTTATGGATTATTCCACTGCATTTAACCCATCCAAGCAGTGGAAGTGAGAAGTGAGCACACATATCCAGAGTGGGCAAGCTTCATGCTCCATGCTACAGCACAGTGGGCAGCTCCATGCTGAAGTGCCTGGGGATTAGGTGGGGGTTAGGTGCCTTGCTCAAGGGCACTTCAGCCATGGATGCAGAGGGAAGGGAAAGTGCTGTTCAACCATCGAACCAGTTACCTTTCGGTCCCAAACCCGCTTCTCTAACCTTTAGGCTATGTGGCTATATCCTACCACAGTATATAATAGCCCTGTACAGCTCACAGAGCACCTCTTTAGTGTACCTCGCACACCGCTTATGGTGGACCCTCCCTCAGCCGCTACCATCAGGCGGCCCATCCTCTCCGTAAAGGTCTGGGGGCCTGGTTTCCATAGCAACCCGACGATGCATAGCGTCTCCAACAGATCATACTGCAGTTCAGTTTTTGGATGGTCCTTAACATCCAGCAATGTTTGGTGTAGGTAGACATGAACACCATTTGTCTCGGTGTCCATATGCAGTAGGAGTCATGGCAAGAAACAAAATAGCTCAAAATAGCACCATTTTGGATCCGGAGTGGCCACTGTGTGCTACTGCCGTGCTGCCATCTTTTACTTGGATAAATCCAGCTAACATTAAAAGTCCAATATTTAGAATTTAGGTGACTTATTGGCAGAAATGGGATATAATATATATATAATATAATATTTAGCACAGAAAATGTATGTGAATGTAAGTGCTTTCAAGTACACTACTTGACATCTACTGTATGTTCTACAGTGTTTGGAAAGGGAGAGGTAAGGGAGGGGCAT
Organism: Notoglanidium maculatum; assembly: GCA_030068355.1. Classification (NCBI taxonomy): domain Eukaryota; kingdom Metazoa; phylum Chordata; class Actinopteri; order Siluriformes; family Auchenoglanididae; genus Notoglanidium; species Notoglanidium maculatum. The sequence goes on along the minus strand of JAQQZX010000033.1, from coordinate 3,639,520 downwards.
TCAGTTGTTTGAATCGTACATGGTGGACCTTTAAGCTTAAAACATGTCCTGACCTGAACACTATCAAAAATATGTGCACTGTGCATAATAGTTGGTTCTGAGACAGGAAATGCACAAACTTAATTGAAGTCTACCAGTTTGCCAAGAACAGTGGCCGAATATCCAACCAGAATTCTACCAGAAGCTTGTTCATGCATTACACACGTGGACAAAATTGTTGGTACCCTTCAGGCAATGAAAGAAAAACTCACAATGGTCACAGAAATAACTTT
>JAQQZX010000033.1:3611847-3629085 GCA_030068355.1 Notoglanidium maculatum | reverse complement strand
TTCCTCTCAAGGTTTCTTCCTTTTGCCATCTCAGGGAGTTTTTCCTTGCCGCCGTCGCCACAGGCTTGCTCATTAGCCTATTTGTTAGTTAGTTGTAGTTAGTTAGTTTGTTAAATGTCATTTATATATAGATAAATGTATAAGTTTATATTCAGAATTTATATACTTTTGTGAAGCTGCTTTGAGACAATGTCTGTTAAAAGCGCTATACAAATAAAATTGAATTGAATATTAGGCTTACAATCACTCCTAATTTTTACGTAAAGCTTGAACAGACTCTTGATTTGAATTGTGTGCCTTGGTCATTGAAAATGTCTTCTGGGGTACTAAAGTGTCAAAATATGATTAAAGAAGAGTTCTGCTGTGGCAAAAGCTGTGGGTAAACTGGGAAGGGGACTGAGGCATAGTGATTTTAAGAATCGGTCAATTATTACCATGATGGTATTTTTGCATGATTCAGGGAGATTGGTGACCTCTAGTACAAGGTGGGAACATGGTCGCTGTGGTGGTGTTATAAGTTTCCCTGCTGATAATGTTCAAGGGATCTTTGGCTTGTGCACATGCAGTGCATGAAGAGAGAAACCGGTGCATGATTTACTGGACACTGGTCCCTCAAGTCAGGCAGTAAGCAGCAGCTAGTTTGGTTTACCTTGGCTGGATAGCTTACCCAGTGTTAGTGATTTGACAAACTATGTAATTATTATATGTATATAGGTTTTGGCAATATTTGTTTCATGTGTACACAAGCAGCTGGGCATAATATAAACAAGACAATTCACCTAGGGTGATGGCCAGATAGAGACCTGGAGAGGCCTACAAGCCACAGTGTCTTGAGCCAACTGTGAAATTTTGTGAAGGATTGGTGATGATCTGGGGATATTTCTGCAAAGCTGGTATGGGGCAGATTTTTGTTTGTGAAGGATGCATGAATCAAGCCATGTACAAGGTTATCCTGGAAGAAAACTTGCTTCCTTCTCCTCTGACAATGTTCCCCAACACTGAGGATTGGGGTTTCCAGCAGGACAATGCTCCATACCCAGGGGCGTATCACCAAATTAAATACACTGGGTATCCATTATTTTTAAGGGCCCCCAATCAGACTTGTTTTTCTGGTGGTGGGGGGGGGGGGGGCGCGGCCGCCCCCCCCCCCCCCCCACCACCAGAAAAACAAGTCTGATTTCCTTGAATAACAGTATTGCAAATGATAACCATAAAACTGATAATGAAAAAAAGTTGACCATATTTTAATATTTTCAATATTTAAATACTTAAGATGTGATGTGTTTGATAGGATGGAATCCTTGATACACAAATCCCTGATCTCACCATCAATTAATTCCTGCCATTTGTTTCAGCAGAAATGCAATTTCACTGAATTTAATCATATGGAGTTTCAAGGGTTGATTCATTCAACAGGCTACATGTTAAAAAGCTTAAATGTTCTGCAAATGGTTATTAGAGGTGTTTCGTTCATCTATTAAAAATATTGTAGGTGATGTAACATCATGTCTAACTGAGCTCATTACTTACAAAAGGCCCATCAACAATGTGGAAAATACATCATATTCACTTGGAAACCCATCGTCAAACTGCAGGGTTTTTTTTGTCAACCACTTGTAAATTATATTTTAAAACTGTTGTCGGTTTGCAAATTTGTTTAAGATATATTCGCTGGTTTTCAGTTAATTGTGTAAGTTTTCAGTCTGTATAATATTGATATAATATTGTTTATATAAAAGACACTCGTACATTTCAAGTTCCCTCTGATTTGTCGGTCTTTTTATTCGGTAACCCAATGTTGCTTTTTTCAGTGCCTTGGCTTTTTTTTTTGCACCAGCAAACTAGTGTATTTACGTCCATATATGTAGATCAGATATCTATGGTTACATACATGAAGGTTAAGACCGAACCATTTGTGCTTTTAAGGGGAAGACGAAGAGGCTCTAATACACCTCTATTATAGTTCAATTTATCCTTTAAGTACAAGGCATTAATAATAACATTAATAAATGGTATAAATGTTAACTTGTTTATGAAATATTGATATACTGATGAAATGCACTCAAAAGTATGCATATTTAATCATATGCCTTATGTTCCCCAATCTGATTCTATTGAAATAAAATTTCAAATTTTGTAAAAAAAAAAAAAAAAAAAAACCCACCAACTCACCTCTAGGATCAGTCTGACAGCTGATTGAAACTGGAGCACTCTTTAAATCTCCTGAATACAATTTCACCGTCACATCATACCAAAAGGCAGGATGAAGATCATGGAACTCGAGCCTTGTTCCATTTAAGTACTGAGGGCTTCCTCCCTTCATCTGCACTTCTACTCCAGTCCATTGCTCAGATGGAGTGTCCCAAACTAAAACCAAACCATTCCCTCCAGACAGATGCTCACAACGCAGACCAGTCACAGTCAGAGATGCTTTAAAAAAAAAAAAAAAAAAAAAAGTTATTTATTTAGTTTTTTAAAAGTTATTTTTGGAACCTCAGAAGGGAAGTACATTTTAAAATCAGAAACTGTCCTATGATTCACATTAATTCAGTTGTCCCATTATCACAATGCATAAAATCATGCACTTACACATCAAAAACTTAAGCTACTGTTCACATTAAACTTCAGAATGGGGGAAAATGTGATGGTGCCTTCGATTGTGGAAGGGTTGTTGGGGTTCGAGTTAGCTGGTTTGAGTATTTCAGAAACAGTTGATCTGGGATTTTGGCATAACAGTCTCTGGGATTTATACAGAATGGTGTGAAAACACAAAACACCCAGTGACAGTGAGTGGCATTAAAACCAATGACGGGTGAAGTGAATAACTTTGTTACAATGGCAGCTGCCAAATGGTGGGATACATTAGGCAGCAAGTGAACAGTCTGGTCTCAAGATTGAGGTTTTGGAAGTGGGGAAACTTTGGCAAGTGTAAGGATCAGAGTAACTATGAAATTTTTGCAAAATTGTGATGGCTGGGTCAAAGCATCTCCAAACAGCAAGTCTTGTGGCATGTTCCCAGTATGCAGTGGTTTGTACCTACCAAAAGTGGTCCAAGAAAGTACAACAGGTGAACCAGAAACAGGGTCATGGGCACCCAAGGCTCACAGATGTGCAAGGGGAACAAAGGCTACCCCGTCTTGTCCGATCCCACAGAAGAGCTACTGTAGTACAGATTGCTGAAAACATTAATGCTGGCTATGATAGAAAGGTGTCAGAACACAGCATCACAGCCAGCTGCATAAGGGGCTGTGTATCCTCAGCCAGTTAGAGTGCCCATGCTGACCCTTGTCCACAACCAAAAACGTTTACAATAGCGATGTGAACATGGAACAATGAAAGAAGGTGACCTCGTCTGATGAAGCATTTTTTTTTTTCCATTACGTGTATGGCTGGGCATGTGTGTGTGTTGCTTACCTGGGGAAGAGATGCCACCAGGATGGACTATGGGAAGAAGGCACAGCGATAGAGGCAGTGTGATGCTCTGGCCAATGTTCTGCTTAGTAACCATGGGTCCTGGCATTCATGTGGATGTTACTTAGGTACATACTACCTACAAACACATACTACCTACCTAAATATTGTTGCAGATCAAGTACACCCCCTCATGGCAACGGTATTCCATAAAGGAAGTGGTCTCTTCCAGTAGGATATCTCATCCTGCCACACTGCAAATATTGTTCAGGAATGGTTTGAGGAACATGACCGTGTTCAAGTTCGGGCACTGCGGCATGGAGCTACCCACAGCTCTGGGTATGTGTGCACTTCTCACTTGTGTGTGTTCACTGCTTGGATGGGTTAAATGCAGAGGAATAATTCATACCTTGCTTGGTTCAAGGTATGCCATAATCATGTCGTTTAAGGTTGGCTTAAGGTGTTGACTTGGCCTCCAATTTCCCCAGATCACAATCCAAATGAGCATCTGTGCAGATGTGCTGGACAAACAAGCCCAATCCATGGAGGACCCAGCTCATAATTTATTAGGACTTAAGGGATCTGCTGCCAACATCTGTCTCACACACACACACACACACACACACACACGCGAAGTGCAGAGGGAAGGGAAAGTGCTGTTCATTCACTCCTCTCACCCACACATTCTTCCTGCCAGTCAAGGGAATCAAATCAGTGACCTTTCAGTCCCAAACTCGCTTCTCTAATCTTTAGGCCATGGCTGCCCATTGGTTTCAGACTTCGGGCAGTCAATGACTGTAAAGGGTTTGGATCCATGTATTATTAAAAATGACAAGTATGTTAGTTTGCTAGTCCGATTACTTTTGAGCCCATGAAAATGGAGGGGCCCACGAAAAAAAAAAAATGGCTGCAATTTCTCAACAGTTAATGCAATATTTTTGTTAAACACCTTGAATTAAAGCTGAAATTCTACATTTCAATGACATCTTGTTGGATTTATTTGAAATCCGTTGTGGTGGTGTACAGAGGCAAAAATATGAAAATTGCATTACTTTCCAAATATTTATGAACCTATCTATACATACACACAGCAAAACTCTCAGAATTGATTTTCCAGTATTAACTAAGTGTTAAACAGAGTTGATTTTTTTCTATTAAAGATTGTACAATCATTCTGTACAATCTATTTCATGTGTAAACTTCTGACCACAACTCTTCATGCACGCACAAAAATCCAGACACTTTTCTTCATCGTTTAATATACTTTCAATGCATATATCCACTCACGTCACATGTGTACTACATTTGTTGACCATCATTTTGGATAGTGATTAAAATTTCTAACTGCAGCTGTCTTCAAATGCTCCAGACAGATTTGTTTCACCATCACCATGGATGCAGCAGCAGAACATGACTTGTGAAACACCATGGCTGCATGAGTCGGACTGGTGGGAGTGCACCAACAGCAGTCGGCCAAGCTAGATGGTAAACCGACCTTCAGTCACACTTTCTCCATAACTACTGGGCACCACAGCCACACTGGCAGTTTCACTCATCTTCCGACTGGACAAATACTTGGGAGAGACTGCTCTGTGTTAAGGCTTCTCATTACATTGCTTCACTCTTTCTCCTGCCAGGAAAATTTTTCAGAACAAAAAAAAAAAAAAAAAAAAAAAAAAAATGTATTCCATTCCCCATAGGGTAAAGAAATCTGAGAACAGCTACTAGTCATGTCACAAGAGGTGAGAGGAGTGGCCAATTATGCACCTGTGCCTTGTGCACTTTAACTTTAACTAGAACAAACTGGAAAAACTCCTTCTAACTTCTTGTTTCGTGGGCACCATCCTACGGGATATTGGGTGAGAAATAGCATGCACACCTCCCAAGCAAATCCCCAGGTCCTATCCTCACAGCAAAAATTTGTGCTCATTGCCTTAAGAGGTGTGCTCATCACTTGGGCACAAGCCACTCCGGCCAGGGGACACCCCCGCCAACTGTTTGGCCTTCGCTATAGCGGCCAAATTAATTGTTACCATGTTTCAATACCTATGGAATCCCAGATGAGATAGTCAGTGACAGAGGCACACAGTTCCTAACAAGACCCTGGCCCACTTTAAGGAGAAACTAGGAGTGATCGTAAACCTAACTTCAGGTTACCATCCACAGCCCAATGGACAAGTAGAACAAGCCAGTCAGGAGATTGGAAGCTTCCTCAGAATGTTCTGTGCCAAAAAAGAAACAGGAAGATTGGTCTTCGTTCCTTCCACATATCAAATACACCCAGAATTCACTGTGCCATTCAACACAACAACCAACCCCCTCAATACATGCTTGGATCTGCTTCACCAGATCGAGCCTGGAACCCGGAGCCTACTCTGTTCGCCCGGAACACCAACCCCACAGCAATGGATGATTGGATTAGATGCAGAGCACAAGTGTGGGTGTTCCCACAGGTGGCCAAAGTAAACAAGGAAATTGCAGACTGTCACGGAGGAGAAACACCACAATGTCAGTCTGGTTGGAACAAATATGTTTTGTTTGTTCCATTTTAAACTAACTAAAATTTACTTTAAATCATTGCATTCTGTTTTTGTTTACATTTCACACAGCATCCCATCTTTTTTGGAAATGGGGTTGTACATACAACACAATGTTTGGGTGAAAAAGTTTCACTTTGAACTTCTCGCTTCTTATCAGAATTGGTAGAGTTCAATTAAATTAGTGTTTCCTGGCACAGTCCTGACTCTTAAGCACAGCACAGTCCATATAACTTCAATAAGGTTGAAGTCAGTGTTTGTTTTAAGCTTAGTGTTAGCCTGTCTTATCCATTCCAAATCATTCAATCTTTGTTTCCCTCAACCATAAATCCTTCCCCAGAAGGCTTTTTCTTTGTCCACATTGAAACTTTAGTCAAGCTTGAAGGTGGCGATTTTAGAGCAAGGGCTTTTTTCTTGGACGGCAGCCTCTCAGTTTATGGCGATGTAAAAAGTGCTGGACTTTAGACAGTGTTTGAGCAGATTCCAGTTCATAGCAGGCATGTGCCTTGATGGTCCCTGGGTTGTTCCTGCCTATTTGAACCAATTTTCTCTCAGCTGAGGGTGACGGCTTGGGTTTTCTTCCAGCAAAGTGGGTATACCTCCCAATAACTTGTACTTATGTACAGTGGTTTAAGCTGATGATCTGATGCAGTTGTTTATTAATGGCTCTATGAGACTCTTTCTGAGCTCTGCATTGAGCTACTTGCACTTTCCTACTGTACTGTGTCTCAAACAATCAAACCCTTTTTATGTTGGCGCAGAGAAGCTGTAGTCAATCATGATTACTAACAGGAAATTAAGAGGCCTTGTGGCAAGTTAAAAGACATTTTGGAACTTTCAACACCACTGAATTAATTATCTAAGTGGGTATAATTCTGTGTTCTGTGACAGTGTTGATTTCCAAAAACTGATGATAAATTCAAAATTTTTTTTAAATATGTATGTTGTACAATCTGTCACAAAAAAGAACAGTTCAAAGAAGATATTATACACACTCAAAATGAAGAGATGTACACACCCCCTTTCAAAAGTATTGGAATGACAAGGCCAATTCTCATGTTTTTGTTATACACTAAAGACATATCGGGCTGAGATCAAACGATGGATAATGTAGCCACAAGCAGCGATGACAGGCCCTTGCACCTCTGGTGCCATCACCAGATTAACACCCCACACCAATTAAATGTGTTATTTTTTACTAAACTTTTTTTCACAGATTAAATAAAGTAAACACCACTTAATATTTGGCTGCTCATTCCTTGCGATAACTGCATTATGCTTGTGACCCACTGACATCAAACTGCTGCATTTTTCTTTTGTGATGACTTTCTATGCTTGTACTGCACCTTCTTTCAGTTGTTTGTTTTGGTGGGTTTCTCCCTTCAGTCTCCTCTTCAGGAGATGCAATGCATGGTCAATTAGTTTAAGGTCTGGTAATTGACTTGGCCAATCTAAAACATTCCACTTTTTCTCCTGATTAAGTCCTTTGTTGTGTTGGCAGTATGTTTTGGATTTTTGCCTTGCTGCATGATGAAGTTCCTCACAAGTAGACTTGGTGTGGTTATCTGTAAATTGGCAGACATAATTCTTCTGTAGAGATGTGCGTTCCAAATAATTTTGCTATTTGAGTAACTTATAGTTAATGAATGCTTAACTGGTTAACATCCTTGTTGCAGGCCAATCATGGACGTGAAAAAAAAAAATTGTTGCCTGCAGCTTAACAGCTCAACAGAAAAGCACTTACAAACGCGAAATAGAAATGCCTGTTCACAATAGGCTAACTTTACATTAATACAAATGCATGTTTTGGCTAATCTTTTATTTTACCTGCTAGGCTGTCTGCTACATGAAACGATAAATAACCAGAGCAAAGGCAATCAGAATATCCAACTTTTTCTTAATCTAAAAAAAAAAAAAAAAAAGAATCAACCTCTACTTTTTTAAATCTTAAAAAAAAAAAATAAGAAGAAAGAAAGAATAAACCTCTACTCTTTGTGTTGAAGCCTTTATGACTGAGTGGCCTACCAGAATGATCAAATTTGTATTAAATTAGCACATGCTGTGGGGAAAGTCTGCTTCACAAATGTTTGACAGTAGTGCCAACAGTGGAAAACACCCATTCAGAAAGCACTGATGAGGCAGGAATGCAGAGATAATGCTGGGCTAGTTTGACTAACGTTTGGGAACCTATTCGCGTTGTCTCTCCAGCAGAGCAGTGGATCTTCAGCGGGTAGAATGCAGGGCTCAGTTGTGAACACCAACTCCTCTTGAACTTAGGATCCTTCTTCATTGCCAAGAAGTGTAGCAATTGCTCCTTTGGTCATCACTTTTTTTTTCTTCCTCCTGCCTTGGTGTCTCAACACATGCATCACCTTCTTCATTGAGGTCAATGAGTGAATGGAACTTTTCTTTTTCAGAGCTATATTTTTTAAATAACATTCTGGGATTCCACAGTAACCATTACCCAAATAGTGATTTCAGTATTCGAATAATGGCACCCCAAATGGATAATGGAGTACGAGTACCCATGCACATCTGAATTCATTTTGCTGCTACCAACAAGAGTTTTGCACACTAGACAGACAGACAGACAGAACCTGTGACTGAAGTGAAGGTCAGGCCTCTACTCCTCACGCCTTCAAACACAGTATAGAGAATGAAGTTGTATCTGGTCCCAGGAGAGAGTGATGAAACCGTGTGCGTCATTACAGAACCTTTCTCTAATGCAGCAATTGTGGTCTCAGCCTTGCTGCGGTGTCTCAGGATGTAACTGGTATTATTGCTTTTCACTTCTTCCCAAGACAGTTCTAGCTGATCTGCAAATCGTTGTGTCACATTGACTCTTGCCACATTGACAGGCACTGAAAAAAAACAAATGTTCAGAAATTTACAGGCATATCAAGTATGTTTACAGTACACTCAGTATTTGAACTCCTTCACTTTTTCCTCTTTTTGTTTCATTACAGCCATAGTCCAAATGCAAATGCATTTAATTTCTAATACTATAAACGCCACAAAAATTCTTTCATGGTCATTTAGATTCACCAACTCAAATTTGCTTAATCTGGAAAAACCTAATTTTGCTAACCAGCCCTAAAGTCTGGAGTTTGATGATCAAAAAACAGTTTGTAAAATAAAAAACTGCTGATTCTGTGGTTTAAGGCAAAAAAAAAAAAAATCTGGCCATTTTGACAATTTAGCCCTGCCCACTCATAATGATGAAAATATTAATGCTAAACATACTTTGTGAGATAATCCTAGGTCCCATTTTTACAAAATTGGTATCAAATTACTAGAGTTCAATGCTCAATAATTATTAAAAATATAAGATCTGTAGACAACACGGCCACCACATGCCAATCAATTATTGCAGGGTGGAGAATCATTTACAGCTATAATGCATGTAATTTTAAAAGGCATATTGAGGTGATAATCAACCTAATGACAATTTAAAATAAAGTAAGTGGCAGAGATGAGGACTAAGAATAAAGCCAAAAAACAACATACAGCTGATGGCAACATAATTACAAGATTGCAGTGAACAATCTGATACAGTGACCGTGCTTCTCCAGATAACCACACAACCATGCAATATAGTGAATGAGCAGGGGAACCAGATTAACCTAAAACTGGTACTCAAAGGAAAGGATAATATCAGAAAAGATTTAAAGCAGCACCTCAGGGCAATTGCTGGAGAAATAATGAATGTCAATTTGAGATTGGATGAAGTATAAAAAAAAAAAAAAAAGAAGAACCCAGGGGAAAAAAAGGGTTACAGAACTCAATAAATAATGGCAGAAACGCTAAATCTGTAACTCCAGCTCCTAACTAAGCCGTTAGGCCAAGAGACTTGTTTAAGGCAAAAATACATGGGACTATATGGGGTGACAGAGGGAGCAGAAAAGGATTTCAACTCTACAGCAACGTCTGTGGAAAAGGAACTTAAAAAAATCTCAAACCCTCTACACCGGACCTGTAAATAGAGCAAGCTCATCACACTCTGGGCCAAAAATTGCTCAGCCAAGATTGCTTGTGTTTAAATTTCTCAGCTACTAAACAAAAGTAGCATCACTGAACTTGTATGGCAAAAGAAAGGACTCACATGGGATGAGCAGTAAAATAAACCTAGCTGCAACACTGTTGAACAACTCGTAGGTAACTATTCAGGAATGAATTAGTAGTTTTACACCCAAACAATCATCCAATTTCTGTGCATGTGAGCAGAAAGTGGTTTGCAAGAAAACAGCAATTTCAGCAAACAGCAATATTTAGTTAATGCCATCAATATTAAATGACTGGGGTTCCCAAGTTTTATTAAATTTGTGCGTATCTTAATATACATAAGCTATTTAAACTTCTGAGCGATGAATATATATGAAAAAGTAGTAACTCATCAACAATATGATTTGCAGCAGATTGAGTCAATATTTACATTAGTCGTCTTGTGTGTAAATTTATACACACTACCAACCACAAGCAGAATACAAACATTTTTCAGAAGCCACAAGATATTCTTGAATACCAATTTTCTTGTGTAATTGCTGGTACCAACAGATTACAAATAAATCCATTTGTACACAGCTTTAAGCCCAATTAAGCCCAATGTGTGTATTTATTGACTAAACAACTCGTCAATTATTGGTCACTGATGTAAATAATCTAATACTAATGCTTGGTGAGATTGGAGATAACCGAATCTTCACAAATCCCTAAAGGTCCCAAATCCTTTCATATAGACTCATAGCACAGGTTTTTAATGGATTTAGATTAGGAGACTGGTATAGCATGTCAATGCCATGCCATGTCAGCATGAGTTGCCACCATTTTTATAAAAACCATAAAACCAATGCATCCTTTGGATTATGCACATGCCAGTTGCAGTTTTTTTGTCAAAGGCAGACAAATTTCCATTTAAAAGCTCCATGTTCAGCCTTGTAATCATGATGCTGTGTATCAAGGTTCACAAGGCCTTTGGAGAAGAAACAGACCCACAGAACCATAAATCCTTAACCATACTTAACAGTAGATTATGTTTGCACACAGCATTAGGTGGCAAAACAGGGGAACTACAAATAGAAAGCATTGCAAACATCACATCACACAAACAATCTCAGCACCCACTTATGTTCTGCATTTTCTTCATTAATAATTTCTCAATAATTTTGTCTAGTTAGACACAGACACATAGCCTAATTGGTGTCAAAATCTACAAAAGACATCCGTGACAGGTGTTAGATTTTCAAATATGGCTCCTCTGACATTACTGGAAGATACAATGTAAGTAAACCATGCACTGCGCAGGAAGCGTGTTTTCAGAGAGTGCGCTGATATGCGGAGAGCACAGAGTAGCTGTTGAGTAGATATCGCTTTCCAAAACTGACATTGATCAATTTATGCCAAGATTTGGGACCTGTGCTGGAGCTAAACGCACGAAAACCATTCCGTAACCCTGATCCTGGTTCTTTCCTTCACTCTCTTTGCCATTATTAGAGTGAATAAAAAACGAGTTTCACGTGGTTTTAAGAGGCATGTTTTGTTACCATATTTGGAGCATGTCTGAATGCAAATGACCCCAATTATTACCCCAATAATTACCCCACCCACCCCACTTACTTGTTACTGCAGAGAAGTTGTAGCCACTACTCCTCACTCCATCAAATACAGTATAAAGAGTGAAGGTATATTTGGTCCCAGGAGTAAGGGATGATACAGTATGTCTTGCTATAGAGCCTCCCCAATACATGGGAGTGTACGCCTCAGACCCGCTGTTTTGCCTCAGGATGTAAATGTACGCATTGCTGTTGTTCACCTTACTCCACTCAAATGATATTGCTGTCTCAGAACGAGCCTTTACAGACACGCTGGCAACATTGGAAGGACCTGAAAGAGAGTGAGTATGTTTATGCAACATCATCTATTCACCACTACTCACATGAAATGCATGATGAATCTTTCTAGTTGATCTTACTAGTAACAGCAGTAAAGCTGAAAGTGCCATGCTTTACTCCTTTAAACACTGCATACAAAACAAAGGTGTACTTGGTCCCAGGAGACAGAGAAGAGACTGTATATCTTATAACAGACCCATCAGCTGATACAGGAACTGGAGTTTCTGTTCCATTACTGTATCTGAATATGTAGCCGAAATTCTTCACTTTACTCCACTCCAAGGTTAGCATGGTCTCGGTTCGAGCCTTTACAAAGACACCCATGCCATTAGGAGGAGCTGCAGAGTGAGATCATAATTTAATGAGTTTTTTTTATATCTTTATTTACAATAAACATCTACAATGAGTGGAGGAAAAGTTCTTAGCACTGTAAAACTTGTATGTAAAGCCCATGTGAGCCCAGCATGTCAGCAGACTGATGGAGCTAGAAGGTATGTATTAACCAAGTATATTTGTCTTGCAAGGGTTTTGTCATTATATTTGTGCTACAAGCTCAAGATCATGCTATAAGCTATGGAGCCCAGGCAGGGACAAGGTTGAGAAAAATTTAGTTTTGAGAGAGATCAAAGTTTTTCCGTTTAGGTAAACATACTTCCGGGTCAGTTCAGCAACATGAGTGAAATGTGTCCCATTCACCAAGTATTGTCTTCAGGAGTCTCTGACTTCTGTGAAAACTGTGCCTACTGCCATGCACTGAATTGATATCTTTATAATTTCAGCCTGTCTCAAAATAAAATTCTTTGGACCTCTCCTACAGTGCGTGCTCCATTGTACAGCAACATGGAAACCACAACAAAACCATGTCCCTTCCAGAGCTCCCAAGAAAGCTTGCCTATGACTTGCATGGGTGAAACAGATTACTTGACATTGGATGGAAACTATTATTAGCCCAGAATGTGGAAAGTGGAAAATGTCTAAAAATGAAGTAAAGAAAACCTTTTAAAAACACCAAATGTGTCAGTAAATTAACCAAGAACAAAACCACCCCCCCAACAGCTCAAACACATGAAAAAAGAGCTTCAATCTTACATGCCAGGGATGACTGTCTCTAGAAATAAAAATATGGGAAAAATTTTATTTGGCAGCAGTTCCCCTGGGGATCACATTTTTATTGTATACTTATTTATCTATTAATGTATCTTAAAATTATATATGTACTTTACAAGGTTTCATAAGCTAAGTTCAACATTTCAGCACAAGAAATAATTAAGCATACAAAGTGCCTAGAACTGTGAATGACCGACTGACTTACTGACTAAATAAATAAATACTGACTGAATACATTTTAGCATCAGGCTTAAAAGAGACTACAAATTCACCAACAATATGGAACACAATAAGCTCATTAAATAAACCTAGATTGAATACAGAAATGAACTCTTACCCGCAGATGAGTTACTGACCAAAACAGCAGTAGGCCTATAATTCCCATTTCAGTAGTAAAGAAATAAAAGAGCTGTTGAATCTAAAACCTCACCCCAAATTTCATCTGCACTGCGACGTGTTAAAAGGTACCTTTTCCGCGCTTGTTAACTAATCTGCGTGCAAGCGGGTTCAATTCTAATTATAAACACGTCGCCTGGAGCTTATTAAACTTTTGGCAGTGAAACCGGATGGATGCGGAATTAAACCTTTCTATGAATACAAATATTTAAACTTCTGTCTTTCTTTCTTTAAACAAATGTATAAAACAATAATATAAATTCCAATTTTTGGGGCAGAACAGAACTGATCAAGGATCAGTAATCAACCAGATCCAATCCAGCTGTGTAATGCAGTAATCAGATGAAATATTCATTCAATTAAACAGGGCGTTTCACTTGACACAAGAACCCCGCTTTAGGCTATAAAGAGATATGACTTCCCCTTGCACCCAAACTGACTTGGCAAGTATATAATGTAGTGTAGCGTGTTTCTGTTGTATTCCATGGAGGTTTTTTTGTGGGAGGTATACAAGTGGGCTTGGTTCCCTCATATCTGAACCTGTTATACTTTATACTAAAGCATTTCACAACACGGCATTAAACGCGTTCAATTACTGTTATAAAGTATTGGTCCCGGAGCGTAATTATAAGACTTGTAAATGACCTTCAAGACAACACATAGAGATATTTGTAATTTTGTTAATACATTCAGATGAACAGCGTTTTATTCTGTTTGACTGACTGGTAAATTATTAGCCACATAATCAATAAATCAGAACGAAATTTTTTTTTTTTAATATTATTATTATTTTTTGGTCATATAAAACTGTAGTAACTTGTATTATGTTTTGTATGATTGAATATGTAAAGAACATACTATACTGTATTTCACTTCAAGAAAAGCTTTTACCTCCAAGCTAAAACCCTGTGTATACACACAGTCCAGGTGGAGGGCACAATACAATCATCACACCTCATTAATATGTGACTGCACTCAAGCTAATTTCTTCACGTTGTTATATCTTCCCATAGACCCTTACACTTTTCAGTTATTTTATATTATTCCCTTGGATGTTTTTTTTAAAGCTTGTGAGAGAATTAATTCTGGTTGGTTGATTAATTTTTCTCGTGCTATTTTAGCATGGTTTAAAAAATCTCTTTGGATAAAACAGGCTGATTTTTGAGGTGTACTTTTAAATTTAAATATGTAAATAGATTCAGCTATGATTGGTTAACAGAGCTAAGCTATTTACATATTTAAATTTAAAGAAAATGCATGAAATCCATGCTAAAACAACATGAGAAAAAAAGAACCAAGGTGTTAAAAAAAAAAAAAGCATATATGGCAAACTTTAAAAAGCATCGGAGGGAAAAAATATAATATAATTGAAATGTGCATGGCAAGTCCTCTATAACTGTTTCAACCAATTTTATAATAAACAATAATGATAATCACCACAGTCTCAGAATGAGGCATACAGGTTGTTATTGTCATAGTACATGTACGATTATATTCAGTAAAACTCCTTGCTCTCACCACGACATGAAGGGTATATGGCATATGGCATGCTTTAAAAAGAAAAATGTAAACAGCAAAAATTGAGTTCTTTTGTGGTGTAGCGGTTAGAAGTCAGCACCCTCACCCCATTAGCTACAGTTATATATACAAGTCTCATCCAACTGGCAGAGGAGGTGGCGTTGCAGTTGATTATAATGATAATTATAGGCATCACACAAAATTAACAGGCATAATTAACAGGCATCACACAAAAACTTGGACATAAATTCAATGTGTTTGAGCTCCGATGAACTAACATAACATGAAGCCACTAAAAATAAGTCTGTCTAGTTGTTTCAGCTAATATTATTTACAGACCCCCAGGGCCATATTCTGAATTCCTTTGTGAATTTGCAGATTTCATCTCAAACATGGTTGTGTCTTTAGACAAAGCATAAATTGTTGGAGACTTTAATATCGCATAGGCATTTGCCTATAGGCATTTCGATGACCCAGAAGATCCTCTGAGAGCAGCGTTCGTGTCCATTCTAGATTCAATAGGTGTTCATCAGAATGTAACAGGACCCACTCATGACAGTGGTCACACCCTTGATCTAATACTGACTTTTGGATTAAGTATAGAAAATGTGGATGCAGTTCCACAGTCTGAAACTATCACAGATCATCTCATCTCTTTTAAAATGTCTTAGTTATAATATATGCACCTTGCCATGCTATCCTGACAAACGAACATTCACGTCAGCTACTGCACAGAGTTTTATCAATGATCTCCCTGAATTATCAACCTTGAATACATCACCATCAGACTCCACAGAACTCGATCAGTTAACTAAATGCTCAGAGTCAACATTTTGCTATACACTAAGGAAAGGAAAATACACAAAGGAAAAATAATTAGAGGGAACAATTTAGCACTCTGATATGATGATGACACACTCAACCTAAAACAGAACACTCAGAAATGAGAACGTAAGTGGTGTCAAACAAAATTGATAGTATTCAAGTTAGCATGGAAGGAGAGCTTCCTGAGCTATAGGTAATCAATAACGTATTTCTCCACTCTAATAGAAGATAACAAAAATAATTCTACATTCTTATTTAATACTGTAGCAAAATTAGCTAGGAATAAGGCCACCACAGAAACATCCATATCATCAATATGCAGTAACAATGCCTTGTCAATATCAGGCAAACAAATACAAACTATGAATTTAAAGCCAGACAATTTGATAACCAACTGTGTAGAGAACAATATAATTATTTCAGCTAAGTCATTAGAATGTTTACCCCCCCCCCTTGAGAGCCTGAAATAATTTCACTAGTTTCCTTCTCAAAATCAACAACCTTATATAGATCGTATATTACCGTATATACAACCGTATATTAGATCCTTTACCTACATGCTTCCTCAAGCAGATAATACCAGAAGTAATCATAACATGATTCATAATTTGTAATCAAACATATTCTAAATATAATCAACTCTTCCCTTAGCATTGGCTGTGTGCCTAAATCCTTTAAATTAGCAGTTATCAAACCCCTGATTAAAAAAACCTGACCTTGACACCAGCCAGCTGGTCCAACTATAGGCCAATATAAAACCTCCCTTTTATTTCCAAAGGCTGTAGTACAGCAGTTATGCTTGTACCCACATAGGAATAGCATTCTTGAAATCAGTCAGGATTTAGACCTCACCATAGCACAGAGACAGCACTGGTTAAAGTGGTAAATGACTTAGTACTGGCATCTGAACAGGGTTGTGTCTCTTTGCTTGTGTTACTTGACTCCTTGATAGAATAGAAAAGGTTGTGAGAGTTGGTCCAAAATGCTGTAGTGAGAGTTCCCTATCTTATCTACATTGCATTGCCTCCCATTAAGTTTCACTTTGATTATAAAATACTACTGTTGACCTTTAAAGCACTGAATGGTGCATGTTATTTGTTGGTACCTCGAATAGTGACAGCTACAGCAAGGGACAGATCTTTCTCTTACAAAGCCCCACAGTTATGGAACAGGTTTCCACTTAGTGTACAGGATTCAAACACACTCTAGTGTTTGTTTAGGCTGAAAACATATTTGTATCATGCTTTTTGCTAATAGCCTTCTATAAGGTAATGGACCAGATCTGGAGGGTTCTCAGGCATAGAATGTTTTGGTAAACTGGGATGTTTCGATGCTGTTGTCCCCCCACTCTCATGCATTCATTCACGTTTGTTGACAGTGCAGTGCCTGACCGCTTTATGCCACAGGGTGCCATAATGTTTGTGTTACCTTCTGGCTCTTCCTTGCTGGAGTTCCTACTTGCACTCAGCACACATTATACACTGTTCCTTAACCATTATATGACAATGAGCATACCTAACAATCTGCTTTTCTCTCCTCTTCTCTTTCTCTCTCTC
>JAQQZX010000033.1:3565429-3582046 GCA_030068355.1 Notoglanidium maculatum | reverse complement strand
GAAGGTAACACAGACATTACTGTTCCCTAAGACACAAAGCAGGCAGCCAGTCCAGTGCCAACAACCCTGGATGATTGCGTGAGAAGATAGTGACAGAATAGAAACATCCCAGTTTACCATGCCCACGAACCCTCCCAATCTATACTTGGGCTTGACTAAACAAATATATTTTCAGCCTATACATAAACACTGAGACTATGTCTGAGTCCAGAACACTAAGGGCTTTGTAAAAGAAAGCTGTAGCTTTCATTACTTATAGTAGTGACAAAGTGCCTGCACTTTTTGAGTGAAGTAGGCATGGTAGATCATAAGACCAGAGGGTCCCTCATTTACTGTGGTGCATTCAATGCTTTATCGTTCAATAGTAGTATTTCATAAGAAATGCAAAATTTGACTGGGAGCCATGTGGATAAGATAGGGTTGATGTGTTTATATTTTCTAGTTCTAACATGGACTCTGGCTGCTATATTCCGGACTAGCTGGAGCTTGTTTATGCACCTACTGGAACAAACTTGACTGGAGGACTGAAGCAAGGGCTGGAGATGGTGGTTATAGTCATCTGAAGTGCGAATGTCTGCACGATGGCATTGGTGATCTGGTTGAGGAGCTCTTCAAGCTGCTGGGTGTGCTGGTGATGTTCCTCAGAAGCCATCCATGGGAGGTGATGGCAAAAAAAAGTTGGGTGTCCCTGCTACATCCATTTGAACTGTTAAGAGTTCTGTCAGGTAAGCACCAGAGGCAGATGTGGATAAAAGTATAGAAAAACATCTATGATGACACACAGGCAAATACAGTCCAAAAACATGTGAACAAAAGACAGAATCAAATATCAGGCACAGGTCACATACCTTGCTTTGCACACAAGGGCATTGTCATACTGGAACAGGTTTATGCCCCTTAGTTCCTGTAAGGAGGCTCCCATATACATGTGATGATCAGGTCCATTTAGGCAGATATTTGCATTTGCAAATTTGCCTATATGTACCAAATGGCTGTAATGTGTACTTGAATATAATATGTAAAAATGATTGTATTTTTTGGTTGAACATTATTGTAACTTAATGTTCACTTCGGTATAATGTTATCTGGAAATTGAAATTAATTAAAATTATAAAATGTAAAGAAATTTGCACAAAGATATTCAAAAAGTGAAATGAAAAAAGCTTTAACGCTAATTCTTTGTTAGTTTATTCTATATTGGATGAAAAATGTTTATCTACAGTAACTAATTTCTTTTATCTGACTTCCTTAGGATCAATATGGAGGACAGGTCACTGATGATATGGACAAATGGATTCATTCATATCTGGTTCAGTGAGAGCATCTTCAGGTATATGTGTAGCTTCTATAAAGGTATACCAAAGGCAAAGATGTTGCAGGAATACCATGCCCATATTGATACTGTGCCACCGGTTGATATACCTGAGGTAGGAGCCAATGGACAGTCATATTTATGATTTTGTTTAAAAATGTGTTATTAAAAGTTAAATCTAATTTTTTCTTCTTATGTGCACAATATTTAGCAACCAAGGACACACAGCATACATAGTAAAAGCCAAACAATTTATTTTTATCTCTTAGGTTTTTGGCCTCCAACCAAATGATGAAATCACCTGCCAAACCAACATGACCAATGAAATTCTGAACAGCATTATCATCATTCAGCCTAAAGACAGCAGCAGAGGGAGAGATGAGACATGGGAAACCACAGTTCTGCAACTAGCCAGTGAAATGTTAGAAAATCTTACTGAAGACTATGTTCCTTTGAGGTGGGGCTCTCGCTGTACATGTGTGATGTACTTTGTGTCATTGTTTAGCTTGTATACAGTAGGTACTGTACATATTGTATGTATTGTTTTTAGTATATACAACAACATATATTAACATATACAACATATATTGTATGTATTGTTTAGTAGGTATACAGTGCACAGTATACAGTCCAGATTTATTCTTACCATTAATATAAAAATAGTAGCACATGCAATAGGTAATTATTTCAGCAGTAACATACAGGGACACTTAAATAGATTTAATTAAATGTTAATTAAACACAAAATGTGTTAAGAGCAATTGAGTTTTAAACAAACAGTGGTTCCAAAATTACTGACACAATATTTATTTATGCCCCTGTAATGTCTAACTAATGTTTAAAGAAATTTATAGATGGATTTTTGTCCCACTCCTCCATGCAGGACACTTTAAGCTTTTTTGATAGTGGATTTGGGCGTTGTACATCAGCTCAGAAGACCGGTTTCATTAGAGCTGATGCCATCAATCTTCATAAGAGTCCCTTACCCACAAGCCATAAAATAGCCTTCTAATGATGCTTGATGAAGTTTCTTGATTGTTAAGATTCTTGATTGCAATGCTTTTAAATAGTTTGTTGAAAGTGGTTTTTAACCTTTGGTTTTGAAACCTGACAACCACTATACAGTTAACCACTATATAGTCAGCCAGTTCTGAGTGTGTTGAAAGGATCTTCATCATAAGCATCATGGTCTTTATGATTACAGCACATCCCACACACTATATTTATCTAAATACAGTTTATATTATTTACTTAATCTTTAAGTTATCTGTAAGTGAAAAAACTACATAATGTTCGATATACTACAACCATCTAGTGATAAGAAACCATCATTACAATAAGCAAAAATGCTAATTAATTACATGTAAGAGTGCAGTAGCACTGGAGGAGCAGTAGAATACTCCTAACAACCAACACCTCACCCCACCCCAGCAATTCGCACGGAGATAATAAATACATTTGGTTCAAGCAGTATTATTGTAAATATCTTGGTGCAAAAATATAGTAATTCCTTGGAAAGATCCAGTTTTCTGAAAATGTCTCCTCACCTACATGTCACAATAAAAAAAGTCACCTATTGGTCCTTTACTTCATGGAAACCAATCCTTAGATATTATATCATTATTTTATAATATAATATTAAATATTATGTTATAATCCTTGGACCCTATATTTTTACACCAAGAGATTCACAGAATGCAACACATCATAGGCTGTGTGTGTAGCTCTCTCACTGACCTAAAATATGCTATTGATGGTGAGTTTCATTGACATTCAAAATGTATAAATGAAATTCAAACAATTGGTTTTGTCTTCAGAAAATTGGTTCTATATTTATATATGGCTCTATACTTATGTTTTGAGATGTTACTTGTTTCTATATTTAAAAGGCACTATAATTATGTCTGAAGTCTTTCAATATGATCTAGACCTCATATACGATGCTTGTGTTCCAAAGCTGTGGCAAAGAATTTCATGGAAATCAGCTATTCTTGGTTTCTGGTTTACTGAGCTTCTTGAAAGGAACCATCAATTCCATAACTGCACTTTTGGAAGCTGCCTCCTTCAGTTTCGGCTGACAGAATTTTTCAATCCCCAGGTAGGTTAATGGACCTTGTTATATCCTCCACTGGGTGAGAATGGAATAAGCTCTACTTTAATAGCTAGCTTTAGTTGGAGCTTAGTAAAATTATTGACGATCATCCAGATTGTTACCTGGTTACCTTTTACCTGACATTTAGTAGGGAAAAGAAATTTCACAAACTATATTAATATTACATTATATGCACAATATGCTTTTCCTCAACTACGCTTTTCCACAAATGTACTTGAAGGAACACAATAGGTGTCATATTGGTTGTATCATAATTTTTATGTTATTGTACCACTGAGAGATTCAGTTCCTTTATTTGGTACAAGGGTTTCTTAACAGCTATGCATCAAGAGACAACTCGTATGAACCTGGCTAAAGGCTGGGCCCTAGACTCCGTTGTGTTACTCAATAATGTAAAAAGAATAATGAGGGAGGATGTGACAGGACCACCTTCAGGGGATGTAGGAGGGGTCTACGTCTATGGACTCTTTCTAGATGGTGCAGGGTGGGACAAATGGAACAGCAAGCAAACAGAATCTTCTTTTAAGGTATTTTCAAGAAAATACAGAGAGGAATGTATGGTGAAAACTCTTCTAAATGTAGTAAACCAAATTTACTGTATGGCAAATGTAAGGCAGCCATAGCTTGTGCTGAAATGTGTTCACAGTGATTAATTTGTGTCAAATAGTGATTGTTTTGGGTTTTGTAAAAAGGCTTTTAATTTGCATGAGACGTTCCATTTTTCACTACATGGCAGATTGTCTTTACCCCTATGCCAGTGGTTCATGTCTATGTTGTCACCAGTGTCAATATGGCAGATATGAAATTACCTCAGGACATCAGCTTATACTCCTGTCCAGTATACAGGAAGCCCAGATGCACTAACCTCAACTTCATATTCACTGTGTTTCTCCGGACCATACATGACCCAGACCACTGGACATTAAGGGGTGTGGCCTCACTCTGTAACCGCAAATAATTTAATGATGAAGTCTTCTTTTCTTTTCTTTTTTTGGAGTTGGAACTGCAAGACCTGAATGTTTTCTGCAACTTAAAAGTTTCTAATAAATTTTAATACTGCTAATTCAGAGAAATCATATATTTGATGCTTTGTGGTGATGGGATATGTTTGTAAAATGACCCACATATGACCCAAGTATTATAATTGACTGTATTATTTACTTAATGAACAACTACCAATAGATGTATGTTTTCACCTGCGTAAAAACATGTTCTGAAGTAACAACCAATATACTGTACTGTTTACAGGGTTGGGAGGGTTACTTTAAAAATGTATTCTGATACAATTACTAATTACCTACTAAAAATATTCTCAGTAACTTTATCTAATTATCATAAAACTAAAGCAATGTAACTGATTACTTGCCATTATTTTTAGATTACATCAATACCAAATATGTGGATGATGACTGCATTTTCACAGATTGAAGGCAGAACTTGCACTTTACTGTAATGTTCCCCTTTTCTGATTAAAAGAAAAAATAATGGGGAAATTTCCACCCAGTGAACCAAAATTTTTAAGAGGCCATAATAATGAATTGGTGACTGTAAGATTAGCTATGAGACTAGAGTGGTGTTGAAAGACTTGAATGTTGTGTCAACATGTGCATGTAGTATCATTCTTATTTAGGGCTGCAACTACCATTTTTTTGTTTTGTTTTTTTTAAATTATTTTTTTATTTGATTATTTTAGGATGTTAATTGAATAATATTGTCTTCATTATTCTTTTTTTTTTTTAATATTATATACAAAAGATATTTATTTAAAATATTTTTTGCAGCATTTTAATCAGCCCTACTACAGACCTTTTCCTTAACTAGGCTTAATTAAAAAGCAGTTCACTAATTACAACATTAATGACATTTATCAGATAATCTGTCACAGCATGACAATATTGTCAAATGCTCATGTCAACCAAATGAATGTTTATACTCATTCAGTATAATCATTATATAAGAATGGTACCGAATATAAACTCAGACTAACTCAAGGTGATGGTATGTAGCCCACATCCTGTACTACTTAGCACTTTTCAAATCAATTTCCGCACTTTCTCCAGCTGAGTGTCTGTATTTCAAGCCATGAATTGTTCAAACTTTGAAAAGACAAGTTTAGCTGTTGCAGTTTTCAATGCCCAAGATTAGTGAATCTATTCTTTCTGGGATCAACTTGTGAACCAAAAGCAAGGTCAGAAAAATAGGCTAGTTTATATTTTTACCTTTTTTAAGCTAATTGATTCAGCAACTACTTGTTGCTTAACAAAAACAAACATAGCTGGACAATTCAAGCAGGAACATCACGTTTCCCCTCACATTCCCACAAATGAATGATAATATTAATCACATTAAAACACAAGGTAGGTCATGAGGCCAGCAGGGTAGTGTACTGTAAAGACTTTCATACTGTAGAGAAAGTCCTACAGATGTTTCTACCACCATTTCACTCAAATGTTTTTTTCATGAAGTGTCACAGTGCGAGCGCAATGTGCTTCATAATGCAGTTCAACTAATAATGAAATTATTGGCAATTATTTTTTTTATCGATTTTTATTGATTTTTTTGATTAGTTGTTGCAGCCCGTATGCCTGTAATAAAATTGTAATCCTGCAAATAATCCCAGTTTTTACTAAATGTATAGGTAATCTGATTACATCTTTTTTTCTATAACTATAATGGAATACAGTTTTTTGTATCATAATTTTTTTTGTATCCTAGCCATTCCATGTGTTCCGTTACTCCCCAAGCCTGACTGTATATGTTTACCCAACTGTTTTTCCAGTATAATGTGCTATATATGTTTTTCCAACTGATATCTAGGTTTATTTATGTATGTTTAATCTTATTATATTATTATATGTGAACAAAATGTGTCTTTTTAATTAACTCTGTTTTAAAACCCTTAACATATATAATGTTTAAAATGAATATCCTCTATATTACACTACAAAAATAAAATATTTGACCTCACGGTATAGCTGTCATTTTTTAGAAGACTTCTTAGAAACCACCTGATTGAGTTGACTTTATTTCAAATGGCTAGGCAAGATTATCAAGGTTAGTAAAAGACAAGTACAATGCGGTAACACAGGAAATAACACAAACATAATGTTACATGCAAAATCTAGAATATTTTAACACTACAATAGGTTGGGGGAATAATCTAACACCCCCAGTGTGCTCATTTCCTCTGACTTTTTTTCAGCTTAATCTTTAAACAGCCACCCATGTAATATATCCAAGTCCATACTAAGTGTAAAAATAGCTAAATTCTATGTTTATGCTAAGTGACTTCCCTTATTCGTTTCTTCAGGTTACCATCCAGCCATAATATTTTGGCACAAGGGCTGCTAGATTTATGCGATTGGCCCGAGTTTTTACCAACAGGTGCTACAAGCCTCTCATCAGCCTTGTCATCAGGAACTGTAAATTTCTCAAACATGACCCAAACCTGCAAATATTCCTTTGAGTCCACTGGCTTGCTGCTTATGAAAGCTCCTTCATGTCAAACATTGGCACTTCCGGTTTATCTGCTTTGCCCTCTTCTGCTCCTTCCTGCTTTGGTGTTGGCTCTGTGTAAGTCACATTTTGACTAGCTTTACGCCCCTTGGGTGGTGGAATGGGCACCACACTCTCTGTGGTACCCTCAGCCCCTTCCTGACCCTCAGCTACAGTTCTCTCTTTCTTCAGGTTCAGCTTTGCTGGGACATTCTTGGTTATGGTTTCCTTAATACGCTCTCCGGATTGTTTCAGGCGTTCACCTGACAGGCGAATCTTCTCACGACGCTCAGCTGTCACAATGCGCTCTCCCAGCTTATTAACCTTGGTTCCCAGATTCTCCTTGGTCTTGGTCATGTTCTCACGGGAAAAGGCATTCTTCAGACTCTCAATACGCTTCAGGCCAGTCTTCTTCATCTTGGCTGCTGTGGAGTCAGCTTCTTCAACAACCATGTATTCCTCATCTGAGTCAGAAATTAAGATCTCAGGTTCAGCTGTGTCTATAGATGCCTCACCACCTGCTGCTCCTTTTGAGGTGTTCTTTGGGGATGCTGCACTTTGGACCTCAGTTTCACCCTGTGAATAGATAGTGTATTTATTTTAGTGTACTTTTAAATGTCAAATTCATAAAAATTC
The DNA here is from genome assembly GCA_030068355.1 of Notoglanidium maculatum. Classification (NCBI taxonomy): domain Eukaryota; kingdom Metazoa; phylum Chordata; class Actinopteri; order Siluriformes; family Auchenoglanididae; genus Notoglanidium; species Notoglanidium maculatum. Next base: position 3,574,490 of record JAQQZX010000033.1, on the reverse strand, counting down.
AATATTTCAATAAAACAAATATTTGTTTATTATTATTATTATTATTATTATTATTATAGACAGAAGTGGTCATTTAAGACCTTGGTCTCCAAATAAAATAAGATGAACTATCTAACTTTTCTAGATATAAAAACCGCAGCTGTATAGCCAGTATTAGACATTAGACAGCTATATTTTGAAACCATTTGGATACAGTTCTGTTGCTGTTGATCATATTTATAGGACACATTTATTTGAGTAATAAATATTAATCAAATCAATGCAAATTTACTCTATTCTGTTATTATTTTTCTTTTTATAATTATAGAAATGAAGCAGTAGTTTAAACTTGGAGGACACATTCATTAATTAATTCATTCATTTTTTGCAACTGCTTTACCAAAGTGAGGGTCACTGAATCTGCAGCTTATTTCACAGAACTGGTCACAAGATGTGTTCACCATATACACTGTAAAAATAAATTTTTAGGTATGGTATTGGTTAACATTATGTGACAATGAGCATACCTAAAAATTTGTTTTTCTCTTTTCCCTCTCTCGCTCTCTCTGGCTGTTGCGTTACACATGCTACTCCCGAGATACCAGTGAACCTGACCCCCTTCTGCTGAGCCTTCCTGGTTAGAGTCATTACTCAAAAACCACTTGCTCATGTTGAGTATGGCCTCATATGAGCTGCCTCAACATACACCTAGAACTGTGAATGATTCTGTTACAATGGCATAGGACTTAAATTACCACAAATAGTCTTGCACTCAGTGAATCAGTTGAAACTTTTTTTTTTGTACTTAAACACACAGTTATAGAATTTAGTTATTTGTAATTGCATTATCCAGTGTCACCCAAATGAGGACCTTTTGAGTCTGGTTCCTCTCAAGGTTTCTTCCACTTATCTCAGGGAGTTTTTCTTTGCCACTGTCACCACAATCTTGCTCATTAGGCATATATAAATTTATAAAGTCACAAGTTTATAACCAGAATTTATATACTTCTGTGAAGCTGCTTTGTGACAATGTCCATTGTAAAACTTGCTTTTTGAATTGAATTGAGAATTCAACCTGGGTGGGATGCAAGTCCATTGCAGCGCATTGTTCACACATACATTCACACATTCATTCTCACCTAGAGGCAATTTAGCTTTGCCAATCAATCCACATACTTCTAAATTTTGGATAATGGGAGGAAACTGAAGAAAAAATTCCCATGCTAAAGACCATGCAAGAGATACTGGTTTACTTCCCTATATAAATTAATACAGATTTCAAAAAAGAAAGAGAGGCACTCAAAAGAGGTTTTAGAAAAAATACCTGAATAAAAATGAACATAATGTTCATTTATGTGTCTAATGTGATTTGAGACACATGCTAAACTTTACATTCCATTTATCACAATTTAACACAGTTTGGTAGTCTGAAATCAACGAAAGTAATTTTACACCAGTATTAAACAAAAGATTCTAGTAAAAAAAACAAATTCAATTTGTTAAATAATAAAAATTAATTCATTGGAATTAACACTGAGGGACAGACAGCCATTCAAACTCCCATTCTATGGGCAATTTAGAGTAACCAGCTGACATTGGGCTCTGGGAGGAAACCCATGCAGGCATGGGGAGAACATGCAAACGGCATGCAGAAAGGCCTTAGGTTGACCGGCAGGGTCAAACCCAGAACCTGCGTGCTGTAAAGTGACAGTGCCAACCAACTCACCACTGTGCCGCCTATGTAGTTCATATTCAGTTGAGGTCAGACGTTTACATGCATCATCATTGTCATCATGGATATGAATGTCATGGCAATGATTTCTTTGAACTGTTCTTTTTCTGAGCAAGAATGTTTCTACAACATACATCTTTAATGGGGAAAAAACAAAACAAGAATGTGGTGCCCAAGATTGAACATACATTTAGATTATTAATTCAGTGGTGCTGAAAGTTCCAAAGTGCCTTTTAACTACCCATTATTGATCAGGATTGATCACAGCTTGTAGTTTCTCTGTACATATCATAAAAAGGGTTTGTTTGGAAGAAGACTCAAACTGTCGCTCTCAGCTGAGAAAGGACTTGGTTCTGGTGATCAGGAATAACCCGTGACTTCCATGAACTGGAAGCTGCTAAGTTAGGTGAGTTTTGTATCACAACAGAAAAAGAGGCTGCTGTATAAGAAAGAAGCCCCTGCTCCAAAATTGACACCTTTAAGCTTGACTAATGTTTGCAATGCTTGTTTGGGCACATGGACAAAGAAAAATCCTTCTGGAGAAAAGATTTATGGTCAAATGAGAAATGGAAAGAAAAAAAAGAAAAAATACCTGAATAAAAATTTGAATGAACCTAATTAACATGAATTCATTTGAAATAACACAGAGATACAGACAACCATTCAAATTCACATTCACACCTATGGGCAATTTAGAGTAGCCAGTTGACCTAGACTTTGGGCTATGGGAGGAAACCGAAGCAAGTGCAGGGTGAGCATGAAAACTGCACACAAAAGGGGCCTAGCTTGACTGGCAGGGTCGACCCTCAGAATTCTTCTACATAATCTCAGACCGTCAGCTAGAGGGTTAAAACTTCGACAAAACTGGGTGTCCAACAGGACAATGTTCAATCAAAAATATGTGGACTGTGGTTATAAGTTGGGTCTGTGACAGGAAACACACATATTTAATTGAATGACACCAATTCTGCCAAGAGGAGTGGTCAAATATTCAACCAGAATTTGGCCAGAAGCTTCTTGATAGCTGTCAAAATGCCTTGCTAAGGAACAGCTAACCAAATATTAGATGTTTATTTTTGACCCTGTATGATAAATTTTTACCCTTGTTGATTTCATAAACCCTAAATGAATTCCAACTTATGCACCAGTTCTTGTTTTTTCTATTAAAGATGTCTGTTGTACAATCATTCTTCCCCAGAAAAAGAACAGATCAAAAAAAATTATTGAAAGCCCAATATTGCCATGATATAAAATAGTATAGTACTTGAGTCCAGTCTTTGTCTAGAGGATCTTTTCACTTATGGTTTTGTCTTGGAATTGAAAGCAATTCTACTCGATCTTGAATCGGTCTTGGACTAGAGATGAGCTGGACTCTCCTTTTTTTCCCCACCACAGTGACAGTGATAAACTTTTTCATTTTTCATACTCTCAAAATAATTATACACATTAAAAAAACTAAAATGAATCCAATAGTTATTAATTATGACTGTATTACATGGTGCACAGTGTCTCAGAGAGGAAAAAACATATAATTGTATTCACTTATACTGAGAGCAATAAAGTGTCATTAAATCACACACTTTGTGAATATGAAATCTTGGTACATTGCAATTATTAACGCACACTAATGTGAGCTATCAAAGGAGCTCAATATCTAGCTCAAAGACTTTTATAACATTCAGTTTTTTTCTTTTTTTCTTTTGACCTGATAAAATGTTTAACTTAACCCCAGCTGAGCATCTTCAGGTATTTTTACAGAATACAAGAGGCCGTATGAAGAGTGTAGACATTTTATGTTACATTTTGGTTTCAACTCCTTATAGGAGGCTGGAGATGTAGCGTGTGCCAAACTGCCCCATAGCCTTTACTAACAAGCCTTAAACTCCCCTACAGAAATTTCACTTTATATATTATTAAGAGGGATGATTGTAAATAAGTCAATTAAATACATACTTTTGAAAAAGGAGAGTTTTTTTTAGGTCTCAGTTTCACCTTGGTCTCACCACCTACAAAGACTCGGTGTTGACTCAAAATCCCAGAGTCTTGAACTCAACCTTCATCTAAGGTCTTGGTCTCAGATTTGATATAGGTGGTCTTGTCCCCATCACTACTATATTTATGTCCATGATGACTGTATGTAAACTTCAGACCTCAACTGTATTATCTATTGTATATTGTTCCGTATATCAAAGCTTCTTCTTTGATGGCCAAAGTTATTTTTTTCTTGATGCAGCAGCTATTTTGGCTTATTCCATAGGCATTCTTTAGTGGAATGTCCAATACATTCCAATTAAGCTTTCAAACGCTTGAATGATTGCCAAGCATCTGTCCTGCTATTAATCAAATTGTTTGAAATTTCAAAATGTCAGTCTGTGAATTGTGGATAATATTAGGCTATTGATAGCCTAGCACTGATCAGTAATTGCAGATGGTTTCAGTGCAGCAACCCAGAATGACTCACAGCTGATAGCACTATATTAGGACATGTCTTCACAGACTAACCTCTCAGAATAACCCTATTCAAGTATGTCAGCTGTTGCCTGCATGTAGCACTGCCTAAAAACACAGATAATACAGAAACAGCTATGAACATTAACATAAATAAAACCCAGTTGTTTCTTTTATCTTTTTTTCTGGGTTTTCTAAAATGTTTAAAACTAATCTTTATTATGATACATACAACAAAACAAGTTACATAAAATTGGCAAGTTCATAAATGTTGTTTTATAATGGGTATTATTAATTATTACATAAATAATTATTTACTATTTTGCTTTGTTATTTGTTATAGTAAACCTTATCTTCATTTAATTCAGTATAAGTAAATTTATTTCATATCTTGAAATTTCTTCAGATTAAAATATGATTTTATCTTAATAATTATTAAATAACACCTAGTATGGTGTAGCTCTCTGAATTTAGAAATATCAAAATTATTATAGGGCAAATGGTACTAATTTTGGCAGGGTTAATGAAATATTACTTATTTATTAATAAGTAATATTTAATTAACACTGCCAAAATTAGTACCATTTGCCCTATAATAATTTTGATATTATTATTAATTATTATATTATATACTATTATAGATAATTATTATTAAATAATACTTAACCACTGGCTTAACAAGTGGCTTCTTATTCAGTCATTAATCTTAAAGCCTAGTGTTATATAATTATAATGATACTAACAGGGAAAAAATGTATTTACCTAGCTTGAGTAAGGTAAGCCTGAACCTGAAGCCTGTTGTGTTGTGTACAGTATATTCACTTACTTTTTATAGTATATATAATGACACAGACAGTCTGTCTGTCTGACAGTCTCTTCCTTCCCTTCATAAGAAAAACTTATGACTACTGTCTTTATAATAAAAGATCATTTATTTTCTTTTCCTAAGAGAGTCACAGTTTATTTTTAAGCATTATATTAATTGTATATTATTTAATATATGTAATCAACTGAATGTAATAAAATGTAATAATTTAAAGGATGCCCAATTAACTGCCCCCACTTCAATATTATTTATATTACTATTGCTCAGCATACTTCTGGTTCATAATCTTTTGTCACATATCCAAGTTAAGGCACAGAATAGCTATTGACTAGTCATTGCCAATAGAAATTGCCCTTAAAGATATCTGTCACATCTTTATTTGATACAGTTTTCAGTTGCAATATAAGAAAAAACCTTAACTAAAAAATTAACATGATCCTTAAACATGCAGCATGTTACTTTTCTAGTTAAAGTTCTTCTTCAAAATGTTACAAAATGTTTTTTGGGGGGGTGCCTGTTATATACATAATTTAGAGATGGCCCTTAGCCATAATTCACATGCCTTACCTGATATATTACCACACGGAACTTGTTTTTGTTTAGCAGCTCAGCCTGTGTTTCTTCTACCTTCTTAACACGCATATTTTGCTTTTCTATACGGACCCGAACATCCTTAATGTGGCAGCTAACTTTTCTTGTTTTCTCCAGTAACTTTTCCACAATACCACTAGTAGCGGTGTGCTCCTTGGTCAGCTTTACTACGTCTTCCTGGATGGTCTTCACATTGTTCTCCAACTCCAGCTGTCTCTCTTCCATGCGCTGCTGGCAAGCCTGCACATTATCAATGATCCCAGCCACACGTTCCAGGAGAGAGAGAATATTCAAGGAATTGGGCTCATCTGTAGCAGCCACATGTCCCAGTTTTTCAGCCATTTTGCCCTTACCAAAATCTAAAAGTCTGAGTTCCTATCTTCAAAAGTAGAAGCCAGGAATTTCAGGTCTTCAGGTAGAAAGGTTGACACTGGGCTCAAGGTTAGGAGAAGACGATGTAGCATTAACTTTAACTAACCTAGAAGACACACTAGGGTGAGACACACTACTCGAGCAGCAGCTTCACTGGGCAATTGGGAAGAAAATCATGAAAGCCCCACCCCGCAGAAATCCAAGGGGCTCAAACGGCAGACAACAGGCCACCCTAAGCCCCAAAGAGAGACAGATAGCAACTGAGCCTGAACTGTGAGGGCACTAAACCAGTGCCACAAGAATTCAGTTATATTTATCTCTGGTAAGGTGACACTCTGACATTTAAAGATGTGTAGAGGAGAGCGGGATATGTTGTCACTCTTTTCACTACTTCTTGGGCCTGATACATTACAATGGAATAAATGGCAGACCAAATGAAAGAATTGGTCATGCACATATATTTTTCTATTTATTATGTCATTCATACATTCTAATTATTATGTCTTTAAGTACAGTGTCATAGACAATTAAGTAGAGGGTGTGCACTTGACACAATTTGCTCCATCAGTATGTAAGTTTTACTGGATTTCACAAGATTTTTCAACACATAAGATTTTTTTTACAACACACTGTTTTTTTAAATAAGAAATACTGTTTTCTTTTTTCCAAATACAAAATCAAATAAACTAATCAAAGAACTAATGGAACTAGATCTGAAAGTGGCTGGTGGCACTGAATGTGTGTTTGTGGGGGAGGGTGGATTGCCTCAAACAGTATTGTGAATCTAGCATTTTTGTAATTACACATGTACACATACTGTACAATTAATTAATGCTCAATTAATATATTGTATCATATTTTTTAATGTCAAATTAATAATTTATTGTGCATGACCTACAATATATGGCGAAATGTTTATGGACACCTGAACACTACACTCATATGTGGGCCTTCCCCAAATTTTTGTCACAATTTTGGAAGCACACAATTATATACGATGACTCATATGTGTAGTAAAACTTCCCTTTGTCATGGGAACACCTGCTCAGTTTGCACCTTCTGCCAATCCGGATTACAACTCCCATGATTCCTCACACTCAGACAATATGGCTGCCTCTTTCCCATGCTCACCACTCCTGGACTTCTGATTGGATGCAGGTGCATCCAATTAATACCACACCCACACATATACACTCACTGTTGCTCCTTCTGAAGCAATAGTTCAGTGTGTCTGTACTGCCAAGCTGTTGTATTTATTTATACACATATCCTCAAAAATGCCTGCAGTGAATACAAAGCCTTTCACCTCAATTCCTCTGTTTTTCATTCAAGTTCACATCAAACACTCGCACAATGAATAGGTGCTTCCAGCCATAATCGACTCAGCATCTGTGGGGAATTTAGTCTGCCACTCTCAAACTACAGCTCCCACTTAGTGAACTCTACAGCACCATTGATGGTGGTCCCAATGTAGAGGGACTACTCACCTACGGCACTCAGCCTCTTCTACTACAAGTCGGCTGCTTACATCAGGACAAAATCTCATTTCTAATCACAGACACCCCCAAGAACCCCATCATTCTTGGCATTCCATGGCTTCACATCCACAACCCCCACAGCTCATGTCTAACAGGGAGATAACAGCATGGTCCTCTCACTGCATACAACACTGTCAGCAACCTCCTCAGCTACCCATTGCTTCAACTACCATAGAAAGTCCAGAAACTAACACCTCTGTCAACATCCCTGTGGAGTATCAGGACTTTCTGGACATTTTCATTAAAGCAAAAGCCTGTGATCTGCCTCATCATCACAGTTACGACTGTGCCATCAACCTGCTTCCCAGGACCACCCCACCACAATTTCATATTTATTCACTGTCATATGCTGAACACCAGGCCATAGAGGATTATGTAAATGAGGCTCTTCATTAAGGATACACCGATCCCTCCTCATCTCATCCTCCTGAGGTTTTGCCTAGCCTGTTCCACATTGTTTGTACATCAACTATTAAGCAGACATATTAAGACTCTGACTTCTTACTAATGTTTCAGTGCCTCTGCCCAAGTGTTTTAGTAAAATACTGAACCACACCTTATTAGAACTAATGAGACTAGCCACAATATGTCCCAGTATGAAAGTGAGGTCCATGAATACATGGTATGCAAAGGTTGATGTGAAAAAACTCAACCCCACTGATCACTTCTGGGATGAAATGGAATGCTGACCATGCCCCTTGATATCTCAAGTTTAACTTGATATCTGAAGGCTAAAGTGCAGCCTGTCTTCATACTCAGAGTAAAATAAAGGTTTGATTAATTTTAATTTTGTTTTATTACATAAAAGGTGAGGTGCCCATTTTGAGGGCAGTGGTAGCTCAGTGGTTAAGACATTGGGCTAGTGATCGGAAGGTCGTGAGTTCAACTCCCAGTACTGCCAAGGTATTGCTGACGGGCCCTTGAGCATGGCCCTTAACCCTCAACTGCTCAGTTAATAAATGAGATGTATGTAAGTCGCTCTGGATAAGGGCGTCTGCCAAATGACGTAAATGTAAATTTTGAATTATTGAAGGTCAAAAATAAGAAATTTGTGCTCTCTTCAGATTAGACTGATCACAGTTCAACCACAAGACTAGATATTTCCTTTGGTAAACAGGAGACCGTCTGATATAAGCCCATCTGGCAGTGCCTGTGAAGTGTCTACCACCCACAAGCCTTTTGCCATCATCTCAGCAAATGCAACCCCTCTGTGTCTAACTATTCAGTAGACAGTTTGGGGCCCAACTTATGTACTTCCTTTTCACCACTGGCTGCTTTATTTAGCTGCCTCCAAAAGTTCTTTTATGGCTTTAATGGGTCTTTTATAGCTTTCTTTGTAAATTGCCTTTCACAATCTTATAACCTTGATGTATCTTCAAGAGAATCATGAAAGGAATGCATCTTGAATGGAATGATGGTGCTTCCAGCCAAGGCTCATCACAGGAGTGCAGCCTTTATTCTTCATCCTCAGCTTCTCTCCTCCATTGTTATTCACTCTTGTCACGCTGGCAGGGTTTATCGGGACACACACGCAGGGGAGAGGGCGGTTTGGTCAAACTCAGAATAGTTTAATGT
>JAQQZX010000033.1:3552190-3564141 GCA_030068355.1 Notoglanidium maculatum | reverse complement strand
TCTTTGGACTGTGGGAGGAAACCGGAGCACCCAGAGGAAACCCACGCATGCACGGGGAGAACATGCAAACTCCACACTGAAAGGCACCCTGGGTGACCCGGGGATCAAACCCAGGACCTTCTTGCTGTGAGGCGACAGTGATAACCACTGCACCACCGTGCCGCCCTGCCTCTGTACACCACCACAATGTATTTGAAAAGAAGCCATCAAGGTTTTAACAGAAACATTACATTAACCGTTTAGGAATTACAGCTATCTTTTACACAGTCTATCCATTTTCACAGGCTCAAAAGTAACTGAACAAACAATTATAAATATAAGCAACATTTTTAATACTTGGATGCAAGTCGATCTCTGGTTAAAGTCTGGAGTCCATGAACATCACCAAATACTGAGTTTCAGCTGCCTTCAGTAGCAATAGCTTGCTTATGGGTCTTTCTGCCATCAGTTTTATCTTCAGTAAGATGAATCCATTTTTTTCAAATCCATTGTGGTGTACAGAGGCAAAATTATGAACATTGTGTCACTGTTCCAATACTGTTGGAGGGGACTGTATTTTGTGCTGGTTTAAAAAAAAAAAAACAAACAAAAAAAAACAGCAGCAGCAGCACATGCTGCTTTAGTGGTTCCCTGAAAGTAGTAATGTACAAGTTGTAACAACGCCATTTCATAGTGCGGTCATATTGATTTGATGTCACTCCGTAAATGGGAAAGGTAGTAACTTGGGGTAGAGAACACTACTCCAAGTTGATGAGTTATAATTTCAAGTTCAAAGCATTTTCTGTGGCTTTCACTGGTTGGAGGTTAGGAATTACAAGTTGCCACCTTCCCTCGAACACAGCAGTATCACATATCTTCTTCTGATGTGAATAACTTTGTCATGTTACTCATCCTGCCCACTTTCTCCCCCTAATGGTAGCTAGAAGAATGAATATTCGGTTTCTTCATCATTTCAACATGTTGCAGCTCGTGAGAGCTCAGGGTTACAAGTAGATCATGAGAAGAGATGTATACAATATTTTAATTTAAACACACTCCATGCATAAATAGCTTTTTCAAGTATATCTGATAAAAACACTGTAATCTTGGGTTGTGATTTTAAACAAAACACACACAACCTCAAATAGTACTACACTAAAACTAAAATTACCAAATTTCTGTAATAAAACACTGTAGGCTAGGGTTACCAAATTCCTTTAAAAACTGCATTCAGTGGATAAAACTGAATTACTACTTTAAATTTAGTGTTAATTACTGTATAATTTCACACTACCATAAACAGACTGAATATTAGCAGTAGTGCAAGCAGCATGAGGGTTAATAGATATTAATCAACCTAAACTACAAACAGGCTAGTAATTATTGCCACTTTTTTTTACGTTAAGTCAGTATGTGACGCATCCATACAACACTTCTGTTACTCCCAGCAAGCCATGCTTTGGAATTATATTTAGACTGGCATACTGAGCAGTGAAATGAATTAAAGAAAGGTTTCCCAACCAGGGGTAAATCCTTAGGTTTCTTTTTTAGTGTTTCTGCAAGGGAGACTATGAAGGCAAGAAGATTTTACATAAAAAATTTTTTACATATAGTATAACCTCAAATAAAAATTAATAAAATTTGATTAAATTCATGAATAATGTAATAAGATTATAGTTCTTAGCATGTGAGAGGTGAACACAAAATACTAAATCATTCTCCATGGCTAAAAGCCTTTCATTAAAATAACTTAAAATGGACAGACATGTCAGTAAAAGAAAATCACAAGAAGGAACATCCAAGTGCAAATTAGAACAAAAAAGCTTCAAAGTGAGAAGCATTCTGTAACTTTAGCCAGGAATATGTGCATGGACAAAAGCTAGGCCAGAGCTCAGAGGAAAGTCTTTAAGCCTTTCCTAAGCGCTTGGTATTTTTGAAGCAGCTTTCTAATTAATGTTTGAAGCAAGCTCTCTGAAAAATGAACATGAGTGTCATCATGGGCATGAATTGGCTTTCAATGATGTCTGTGAACTGTTCTTTTTCAGTGGCAGAATTATTATACAATATACATTTTTACTAGAACAAAAACTTGAAAAAGAATTTGGTGCACAAGTTTTACTTTTGGGTTTGAAATAACACAGGGTCAAAAATATACATATACCCACTTAGATTATTAATTCAATGTAACTGAATGACTTAACATGACAAAACCTCTTAACATCCTGTGATCATGACTGACTTAAGCTGGTAAGTTTACTGTGCCAACTGAAAAAGGTTTGCTTGAGAGCACTCATTTTAATGGCCAACACGCATTATAATGGGAAAGTCCAAGGAGCTCAGTGCAGATAGTTGAAATAGGATCACTGTCAAAACCATCACCCTCAGCTGAGACAACTTTAAATTGGTTTGGATAGTCCGGACCAACCCAGAGACCACCAAGGCCCAGGCTAGCAGTTGACCAGTGGTACAAGCTATTGAGCATGGTGGTGGAAACATCATGTTCTTGAGCCATTTTGCTGCCAATGGAACTGGTGCATTGTGGAACGCACAATGAAGAACCTCATAATTCTTCAGCATAACCTCAAACCATCAGTTAGATGATTGAAACCTGCAGACAATTGGCTGATCCAACAGGACCCCAAAACACAAATCAAAGATGGTGCACAAAAAACCTGTGCCCAAAATTCTTGTTTTGTTTTTTTTCAAATAAAGATGTATGTTGTTCATTCATTCTGCCACAGAGAAAGAAGAATTCAAAGAAATTGTTAAAAACCCAATATTGCTATGACATTCATGTCCATTCATTGACGTGTATGAAAACGTCTGACCGCAACTGTACATGTAACCAACAAGGCAAAGTTGTACAGATTAAAACAACAACAGAAGCTGTAAATGATTAAAACAAACTTCTTCAATATGCCAAAGATTTACTTAAGATTAATCTACTGAACGTCTCCAAGGGTGCTTGAAGCAAACAATTTAGGTAGAAAAGGATCCCCTGGTTTAGAGTAATGGCTGGGTAAAATATTGCCCTTCATGCAGCTGAGCTGATACAGTTGACAGTAGACAAGTCAGAAGACAATTCATTTAATTCTGTTAAATCTACATCACTGGACACAGGTTCATGCGATATGCAGTGTCTAGAATTAAAATAATGGTAATTTTATCAAGAACACCAATAACATTACAAATTAAAATCTATACACATTTCAACATTGCAACATTAACTAGCCATCCGTCCACACTGCATTCCATTTTCTGCAATTACATTTAAAAAAAAAATGCTGTTTTATCATACATAACCAACTCCATTTGGTGTTCAGCTGCACTTGCTAAAGTAAACACATTCAGTGAACAAAGTGTACAGCAACTGTACCAAGAACATTTCACAAACATTTACCAAAAATAAGTGACAGAAAAAAAGTAGACAAAGAAAAACTGACTTTCATTGTTCAGCTGGCAGTGCTTACTACTGTCAACAAGCTCCTTAAATGTCCAAAAGAAAATGAACAATAAGGCACCATAAATAAACTAAAAATAAACCTATTGTCCACTGATAAACACAGAATAAAACAAAATGTACTCATAAATGCAAATGCACATGGTACAAAAGGTATAAAAGCAAAAATAAAACAAGCTACATCATCCTGGATGAGGTGTCTGAAGAGAAATGACCCAAGTTTTGCTTTTGCCGACGTCCTCGGTTATTCTTAGGGCATTTCCTGTTCAGAGAGATATTGCATTGGGAATTGTTTACCACTAATGGAATATACATTATTTTATTTAACATTGAATTTTGCCTTAATTGCTTATAAACCAGACACATATTAAATACATGTAAATAATAAAATTCTCAGCAATGACTTCTGCATATTTCAGTGGTCACTAACCTGGTGATGCACATGACAACGGCCACAATAATGGCTATCTGTACAGCTCCAATTATAGCAGCGATGAGTACATAGTGCAGTTTTTGACCACTGGGCACCACATACAGTATGTTAAAGTCAGCAACTTCCTCACACTGTGGCCCTGTGTATCCAGAATCACACCTGAAAAGAAAGAAAAAATGCACAACGTTTACTTCAGACATGAGCATTAGATGTTTTGATGTCACTAGATCACAACATCTAGACAAAGCAACATCTAAACTCTGAACTCAATGCTTACCGACACGTGGAATGCCCATATTTAAATTCACAGTGACCATGAACACAAAAGTTGTCATCTGTGCAAGGGACTGGCATCCAGCCATAACCTTTTCCTTCTCCTGGATCTGCTGTGTCTAACATTTGAAGACAGAGCACAGTTTTGTTAACCAAAGCTGTTAATTTAATTTACACTGTTCAGTTCATATTTAATGTCAGGCTGTATAACGATTTAAGAATTGATTTATGTACTAGTTTCCAACATTTATTATTATTATTATTATTATTATTAAAAGCAATAGTGCACTTTTGACAAAACCTGGAAAAGAAATGAAATGTGTTTACCAAAAAGATCAGGCTTGTAGGACAGTCCATCATCATTTTTTTTCCCTTTGTCTAAAACAAGACAAACCATTGTTTAAGAAAAGATAAGAACCATTTCTTATTATTAAAGACAGGATAATGTCTTATAAGCAAAATATAGCATAGTATAAAAATGTACTGCATAGAAAAGGGAATAATATGGGTATGGTGACTACTACAGTCTATGGAGATTGTGTCCAAAAATACCTATTAGGGTTGTGCTAAGTGTCATGTTAACATGTTAACTAAGTCTGATTAAACTGTTTCTTCTGCATATTACTTTACATATTTGTTACAAGTTCAAGTATTGCCTGCTAATACTGGGGAAACAACATTCATATAAATTATCATATGAAATGAAAGTCATACAAACCAAATGTTTCATTTTGCATCCTCAGTACACAGCACATAAAATTACATCAATCAGCAATCAATTCTATTTGCTCATTATGATAGACATATGAGTAGTTTGTCTTAAGTGCAGAAGTAACAACTGAAACAGCACTGGACAACTTACAACTATGCCCAGTAGTACAAGAAATATACAAGTAAGTAATCTAACTTAAAATAAATAGGGCAAACATGAAAGAACATAATGTAATAGTGGTATTAAAGAATATTTCTATGTGCCTTATTAGATTATAAGAGACCTATCTGAACTCAACTGTACAAGAAAAATGATCTTCTGCTCTCTTTGTAATAGACATTAATTTGGGTTCCTTCTAAAATTTATAACCAGCTTGTAAGCCTTTATGGTACTGGGCATACTGGACATGACTGCACCCGGACACCAGTTGCTTAAGTTCTTTGCAGTAGATGGACCTGTTATGAGGCTTGATTTGAGGTTTCTATGCTTCTATGGTTTTAACTGGTTGTTTAACTGCGATATCATGACAGTTTTGAAATAGAATTTACACACCTCTAAGTAGTGTTTATATGCTTCTAAATAGTAGAAGTAACTGAAAAAAAAACTGCAGAAAAAAAAACTGCTAGAGTTTCCAATTGTTTTACCAACACAAGCCATGGTATATTCAAAACTGTGGTGGATTATGCCATTTATGGTATCCAGACTGTGTGACCACACATTGGATGTGACGTCACTGAAGTCACTGCAGTCACAGATTGTTGTGTCCCGATTTTGGTGGAAGTACGAAAAAATCTGGACATCTGGTCTGTATGCAAAGCACACTACATGACATATTCTGGCTATGCCAGATCGGTTCTGCCCATGTGCAAACATTTTACGGCACAATGAACATGTAATGTAATGCTTAACGTGTAATGCTTTCATTGAGAGATGGAGTGGTAGCCTTTACTTTTAGTTATGTTATTGAAGTCCTGTTTTTTTTTGCAAAGATTCTCTGTAGGCCAAGTAGTGGGTAGCTTTTGAATTTTATTCATTCTGGTTCTGCTTATCGGTTATGGTTCTTACTCGTTCCCTGCTTTGGTTCCATAAAGGTAAAAAAGAGGAGTAATATTTAGATAATAAAAAATATCTATATTCTGCAGCAGTCCTGTCATTTAACCTTCTATACCCCAGGAGAATTCTAGAACACTGCAATGTTTTGCTGAGAATAAAAAATAAATTCCTTTCATTTTGTCATCCTGTAAACAAATGGTTGTAGCTAGAAAACTTATGAAAAATGACAAATACAAGTTTGTTTTGTTTGAAAGGGCAGGAATTATAATTTAATTTGATATGAAATATGTATTAGTAACATCTATACATATTAAAATCCATAGCTGTACACCCTAAATCTCATTTTCATAGCGAGGTCCAGTTTGGACGTCAGTTTTGAATAATACTGCAGACTAATTTATTACATTTTATATCTTCTTTATGAGATTAAATAGTATTTATTATACATTTGTATAAACAATTAAATACTGAATTATTTCTCAAACTCTACTCACACAGATAAGAAATTGGCTGATAAGTTTGAGATTTAGCTAACAAGACAAACCAAAAGAATTTCCCTCATTCTCTGTCCCCTTCCCTCTTTCACTGTCTCATACTCTCACTCTCGCGCACACACACACCAAGAGCACAAAGAAAGCGACTAAACACATCATGGATTTCCTTTTTTTTATGATGCAGGTCATATTATTTATATCAATGTGATCAGTTTAGTGAGTGTTTATGCTCATGCTAGGTACTTTGGAACCGCTACAGAATTAGCTACATAGATAGCGATAAACAGGAATATGCCGATATTACTTTTAAGCTTTTTATTTTAATTTTGACATTTCTTACATCAACATGATTGTCACTGACATCCAAACACGGTGGACTGTCATCACTGGCGCACATAATTACAAATGTTCAAGTGGTGACAGTTTTTTGTAAATAAGAAAAAAATAAATAAATACGATTTGTAAACTGCTGCTGCTCCTACAGTTGTATACTTTAATAGATGTTACATCAAAATGTTCAGCTTTACTTTACTATCATAATTAATAAACTTCATAGATTTCAACTGTGGGGGTGGTGCAGTGGTTAGCACTGTCGCCTAACAGCAAGAAGGTCCTTGGTTCCAACCCCCGAATCACCCAGGGTGCTTTTCTGTGTGGAGTTTGCATGTTCTCCCTGTGCATGTATGGGTTTCCTCCCACAGTCCAAAGACATGCAGATTAGGTCAACTGGCTACTCTAAATTGCCCATAGGTGTGAATGTGAGCGTGTGTGGCTGTTTGTCTGTGTTGGCCCTGTGGTGGACTGGCCACCTGCCCAGGGTGCTTTTTTTTTTTTTTTTTACCACTACATCCCTAGTTATCACACCATAAAATGAGATACTCCAACATCCTTAGATATATACACAATATACAAAGAAATTGTAGAAAAATAAATTATGATCCTACCTGGGCATCTCCCTAGATGTTTAACATCAATCTGCTCCTGTTTTAGACATGAAGCCTCCCGTACAAGGCAGGGGTTGTTGTAGGAGTTTCCATCTGTACCACATACTGGATTCTCATTATGCCCACTACAGTCAATTTTACACGAACACCTGGCAAACAATAAAAAGTGTTACAATTATTATAGTTAAATTATAGTGCATAATAATTTGCTTGAAAAAACAAGAATGAGTATTATATAAGTAGAACATAAGTATTCTGATTCCACCGAAGTGCTTTTCATCAAGTGCTTCAGTGCTTCAGTGCTTGCATTAAGAGATTGTACTAAATTTGATAGACAACCAGTAGAACATAGATTTCTTTAAATATTCACATTAACACTAATGTTTGTTTACAAGCAACTGGCAATCATCAAATGCAAGTTTGTCAAAGTGTGTGAAGTTTTTTTCCTCATTCAACAGAAGAGATCCTGCAGATTATTTTGTTCAGGAATCCCACCACCTTCCCACTGGATCCTGTTCCTTCCAAAATGCCCCAGACCATATCACAAGGCCTATTCCCCTCCATCTCTTTTATCATTAAACTTACACCATGTGATTAGGGCATAACTTGAACCAAGGTATGAATTATTCCTCTGCATTTAACCCATCAAAGCAGTGAACACACAGAAGGGAGAAGTGAGCACACATACCAAGAGCAGTGGGCAGCTCCGTGCTGCAGCACCCGGGGAGCAGTTGGGGGTTAGGTGCCTTGCTCAAAGGCACTTCGGCCGTAGATGCAGAGGGAAGGGAAAGTGCTATTCATTCACTCCCCTCACACACACATACTTCCCACCGGTCCAGGGAATCAAACCAGTGACCTTTTGGTCCCAAACCTGCTTCTCTAACCTTTAGGCCCCGGCAAGGTAATGACTCCATAAAAGCTGGTCATATACTGCATACATTCAAGACACCCTCTAGATAACTCAGACACCTGTAACTACTGACTGGTATTACTTCTCTCTTTTCTTTCCAAAACTCTTGAATGTGCTGTCTACGATCATCTGTCTATATGTCTTACCCAGAATAACCTCCATGATCCTAACCACTTTGGCTTCAAAGTGGTGCACTCCACAGAAACCAACCTTGTGCCTTTTACTGAGGAGCTTCATGCCACTAGATCAGTCAAATTGTCATCAGCAGCCTTCGACACTGTCAATCACAAGACTCTCCTGTCTATATTCCAGTGTCTTGGAATTCATGACACGGCATGGCAATTAGGGGTGGTAATCACAGAGTAATTCACAACATGAAACCATGATATGTTGCGAAGGGTAACAATGGTATCACCATACAAGGATTCTGTTATTCTCAGTACATTGCAAGACATCTACAATACTTCAAGATATCTGTGTAAAGTTCCCCAAAAAATTCCCCAAAAAGCAGAGTATTTCAATGCAATAAAAATATAAACACTTATTTTTTATAAATAAATTAAAAAGTAATTACAAATAGGGATATTCAGTTTTTAACACAATTACTCATTGAATTTGGAAATATTATGCATTTATTGAAGATAAAAGAAACTAATCACATATATACACATTATTATTATTATTATTATTATTATTATTAAATGTCCTGTTAACCTCAGACATCAACAAAGACACTTTATAAACCTGTTAATATTCATGTCTGATATTTTGGTATTAGCAATGTTGAACTTAGTATCAAAATTTGTTAACTGTACATGTAACCTTACAGTAATTTCATAGTCTACTAAGTGTACAAAGACAAGTATTTGAATGTTTACAGATCAACTATGTAGGATTTTGAGGGTATTTATTAGCAGAAATAAAGTATATGTTCCATAATATTCTTAACTATTTTTTTTGTAAGCTTAAGTTGATTTGTACTTATCAAACTTCTATATATAAGTTATATATTACTTAAATACGTATATACTTATATCAAACCTTCGGCGTAGGGTATGGCATTGACGATCTGGCAGGTTGAAGCATTTATATGTATAGTGTATACTTTAGTGTATAAGGTGTGCGTATCCTCCAGGAGATGCTGCCACTTGAAACATGCCAGAATTTACTGCTTTAATGGACAGAAAAAGCGCAGTGTGATGCAGTGTTTTGCTGTAGAAATATAAACAGAATATAACACAAACAAAATGTTGCTTTGAAACAAATTTACCGGGGAAAAGAATCCTTGCATTATTAATTATAAACCATGTGAATTCTTTCTGAAAGTATTTCTGAAGTGTTTTAACTCGTCTGTATTTAGTACAAGTGGTCTGAAAAACTTGACTTTAAGACAAAGAAAAAATAGCCTACCATTTTCACTACAAAAACAACCACAAAATTTAGTTGGAACAGCAGGCCTCCTCCTTTTTTTATTCATACATATGCCTATGTGTGTGCATGCGGGCTCGTGCATGTGACCGAGAGGGAGAGAGAGAGAGAGAGAGAGAGAGACACTAATGTGCGATGGGATGTGGAAAATATAAACACTAGTTCTAAAACAATTTATTTCTTGGTTATAAAAATGTATTTCTCTTTTAGAACTTGTATTAAATAGGCTAATAGAGTGGTGTGGGCTGCTACAGCTCACGCAGTTGTCATAGCAATGATAAACAAGTTAAGCATGTTTGCAAGCTGAAGACGTGGCTAGCAAGCTGACCAATCACAGTTGTTGCGGTCTGCATCGCAGTGACACGTAGTTTCATTTTTGGGGAGGTGCACATCAGGCATGTAGGCTACACTGTAGGTTCAACACAGAAGTATAAGTTAGCCTTTAGAATGAGGTGTTTATCTCTTACATAGGGTGCAGGTCCATCTCTATAGAGCTGCCATGTTGTGCCGCTGCAGTAGTGCAGAATGAACAAACTTCTAGAGAGCTCAACTCCCGCCTAAAGCAGATACATTTCTTTCAATCTGATTTATTTATCTCTCGAGTGGATGACAAGGAGTCTTGCACAAGCAGACTGCCTTAAGTGCCCCAGGTGTCCCCCCTTTTTCCATAAAAAATTCTCCTCTCCTTCGAATTAAGTACACTTGAGAAACTTTACTGAGACTGTGTGAGTAGCCCCCCTGCCTTTGGGAGGGAGGCCATGGGCTTGACTCCACAACATTGCAGAAGGAGAGGTTCCAAACAGAACATTTACATTTATTGCATTTGGCAGATGCCCTTATCCAGAGCAACTTACAGGTATCTCATTATATATAACTAAGCAATTGTGGTTTAATGCTCAAAGGCCCAGCAGTGGCAGCTTGGCAGTGCTGATATTTAAACTCATGACCTTCCAATGAATAGTCAAAAGTCTTAATACAACAAGAACAAGAACACAAGGTGGGGCTCAACTTTTACAGTCTGAATGAATAAAACCCGCCAACATCTACTCGGTCATTATGCTTCTGAGCAAAAATGACTATGAAATATGTTTTTTGCAAAACAATGCTTTACAAAATTTACAGATTTTCAACAGTGGGACAACGAACGGGTTCTGGAAGGACCAGGAACTTGTCTCTTCTGTACCCCAGGACACAAACTTCTTTGTTGTCAAGTTCTGGACAGACAGAATTGCAGATGAAGATATTGAGATGCATCTCCAATGGTTCTGTGATATCCTAATAACCAGTGCAAAAACCAGTAGATCAATTTGGTATATGGTATGGAGTAAGGGGATAAAATAAGGATAAAAACCAAGCAGATCTCATGTTCATTCCCAATTCAATTTCTATGTGATCTTACAATGGAAAAATCATGTATCCTTGCTAGGTTCAAAGGTGTTACATATGTAGCCCTACAGAAAACCTGATAAAGGACTGCAAAATGACAAAATGTTGGAAATTTGGATGACGTGATCTTAGAGGGAAGGACTGTTCCAACATAGAGATGCAACCTCTGTGGTGAGATGGGGCATGTTTACTTTAGCAGTCCCAAGACATACAGCAATAGAACCAGAGGTCTGAGCCTAGTTACAGAAAACCAAGACCGTCAGGAGAGAAACGATGAGGTACAAATAAATAATGCACCAACTAATGAAGAGGACTCACCCCAAGAAGAGGAGTAGAGTGAGGAAGATAATGGACAAAGTAGTAAGACAACCACTTCACCTAGAGTTCGAACAGCAAGACTGGAGAATCTAAAACAACTTTAAGCATCTTTGAAGATGAGTATATAATGCTACCAAGGCATAAAAACACAAATGCAGTAACAGGAACATCACAGGTACAAAAGGATGCCACCTACGTGGAACCACCTTGGCATACAGAAACAGAGGCAACCACAACAGAGTACTCTCTTGAAAAAGATAAGAAGCAAACGGGAACAGCCATAAAATAGAAGCAGAATAGCACCTCACAACCAGAGACGAAACCACATAAAAGGACAGACAGAATGGAGATCACAACTGAATGAACTGTGATTAACCTAACAAAAGGCAAAACCAATTAATATGATGTTCATGTACTCAAGCATGTACTCATGCACTCCTATATGTTTTTTTAGGTACTTATATTATCTAGATCTGGTGTAAGTATTAAGTATTTATATTTATTAATTTTTTTGGTGCAATAATTTTTTATCATTACTATCATCATAAACTATACACCATA